>CM044002.1:47098250-47123250 GCA_024085815.1 Flaveria linearis | reverse complement strand
AGTTTCATCTATAAAGGGCAGAAGTCGAATAGCTACACATCACGTGAGGGGTCCCGCAACAGGTCATCCTTAACACTTCCTACCCACAGATCCCACAAGAAGTCCTTAATTTTAATTCTGCGCCTCCATGCACTCCTATCCTCGATCATGTGCTCAGAGAGGTGCAACTCTACCATATCTCGCCTAGTTATCTCGTCCCAAGTCAACCTCGGTCTTCCTCTACTCCTCCTACCCTCTAGGGTGATGTTCTCTACTGCTCTAACCGGCGCCTGCATCGGTATCCACTTCACGTGACCGAACCATCTTAATCTTCCCTATCGTATTTTATCCGTGATACAAGCCACCTCTAGCCTCTGTCGAGACACGTCATTCCTTATCCGATCCAGTCTTGTGTGTCCACACATCCACCTCAGCATTCGCATTTCCACGATCTCTATTTGTCTCTCGTGCGATTTCTTTATGGCCCAATAGTCTGTTCCGTATAACATAGCTGGACGTACTGCCACTCTGTATAGTTTTCCCTTTAGTTTTACTGGGAACCTCTTATCACACAAAATCCCTGATGCTGCTCCCCACTTGCACCATCCTGATTGGACACAGTTGTCTACATCGCTGTATATCTCTCCATCGTCCTGTACGTACGATCCCAGGTATTTGAACCTAGACGTCCTGATTTGGGTGTCCTTTTCAGTCTCACCAGTAAAGTTACAATGCATGTATTCCATCTTAGAGCGACTTATCCTTAAGCCTTTGCGCTCTAGTGTTGCTCTCCACTGTTCTAGTCTCTCGTTAAGCACCCTTTTAGATTCTGATATTAACACAATATCATCCACAACAGCATGCACCATGGGACTGGCTCCTGTATAGACTTGGTCATCTCATCCAACACTACTGTGAAGAGAAATGGGCTCAATGTCAATCCTTGGTGGAGTCCCACTTCCACCGGGAAGAAGTCTGTGCCTCCACTGGTGCTCGTACACACGTTTTTGCCCCGTCATACATATCCTTAATTATTATGATATACCTCTGTGGTATCCCTCTAAGTCGTAGACTTTCCCAAATGAGTTGACGCGGAACACTGTCAAAGGCTTTTTCTAAGTCAATGAATACTATATGCAGGTCCCTTTTCTTTTCTCTATATTTCACGGTTATCCTCCTTATGACATGTATGGCTTCTGTTATAGAGCGTCCTGGCATAAATCCAAATTGGTTTATCGCTATCTGAGTTTCGCGTCTAATTCTCGTGTCGATAACCCTTTCCCATAGTTTCATCGTGTGGCTCAAGAGTTTTATTCCCCTATAGTTTGCGCAACATTAGACATCTCCTTTTTTCTTATATATGGGGACTATGACACTGCTTCTCCACTGCTTCGGCATCTTCCCGGTCTTGAAGATAGTGTTGAATAAGTCTGTTAGCCATTGCAGGCCCTCATCTCCGAGGCACTTCCACACTTCAATCGGTATGTTGTCTGGCCCCACCGCCTTAGCCCTTCCCATTTTCTTAAGAGCTCTTGTAACTTCGACGACTGTAATGCTTCGACAATAGCACTTGTTTTGTTGCGTTGTTTGAGTTGTTTCATCGATCTCAGTTTGCTGATTAGGGTTCCTTAGGTTGAAAAGGTCATCGAAGTAAGTTTTCCATCCCCCCTTGATGTCTTTCTCCTTCACCAAGACCATTCCATCCTTAGCCTTTATAAACTTCACCATTTTCAAGTCTTGTCTTCCACTTTCTCTTGCCTTGGCAATATTAAACATGTCATGTTCTCCTTCTTTCGTCTCTAATCGCTTGTACATCCTCTCACACGCTATGTTCTTTGCCTCTGACGCAACCTTTTTCGCCTCACGTTTGGCCTCCTTGTATTTATCTTTAAATCTGCTCGTTCTTCCTCATTAATACAGCGTAAAAGCTCTCTAAAACTTTATTGTTTAATTCTTATCTTCTCCTGTACATTTCCGTTCCACCACCAGGCTTCCTTATGACCGACTGTCCTATCTTTTGTAACTCCATGAGTTTCTTTAGCGGCTTGGATAACTCTAGTTTCCATGGCCTCCCACTTTTGGTTTGCGTCTTCCTGTGGCCCAGTCTAGCTCATTGGTATGACCTTATCTCTAAAGGTGGTAATCTTTTCATCTTTAAGCTGTCCCCATCTGATCATAGGTCTAATTCTCTTAGTTTGTTTGACAATTGCTCTCTTGACGCGTATATCCGCCACCAACATATGATGTTGAGTCACTACCATCTCGCCCGAGATTGCCTTACAGTCCTTCCATGAGCTACGTCCTTCTCCCCTCATCAGCAAATAGTCTATCTGTGTGTGTCTCCCGCCGCTGCTAAACGTGATTAGGTGCGAGCCTCTTTTCTTAAAAAACGAATTTATAATGCCTAGTTTATGTGCTAATGCAAAGTCAAGAAGCTTCTTCCCGCCGTCATTCCTAAGACCATACCCAAAGCCTCCATGCAGCAACGGGAAGTGATCATTATACTTACCGATATGGCCATTAAAATCTCCTCCTATACATATTTTTTCTTCTCTAGGTATGTCTCCCATAACTTGGTCTAAACTCTCCCAGAACTTCATTCTTTCCACTTCCCCTAATCCAACTTGTGGTGCAAACGCACTAACTACTGCCACTACTACATCCTCTATTACTATTAGTAACAGCATAAGTCTTTCATCGTATCTTCTTACCTTCACTATATTATCTTGAAGTTCTTTAGCAACTAGGAAACCTACTCCATTTTTTGACCCATCTAAACCTGAATACCATAGTTTATAACCATTACACTCTTTTGCTCTCCTACCCCGCCATCTAGTCTCCTGAATACACGCTATATGTACCCTACGTCTCTTCAGCACATCTATTAACTCTAATAACTTACTAGTTAGGGTTCCTACATTCCACGATGCCACTTGTACTCTATAATGTTTTTTCCCTGTAGTTGCACTTCTCTTCACCAAACATGATCTCGATGCAGCATAAGGATTCTACTATCTATTGTATCGGCCTATCCACCTTACTAGTACTGCACAATCAAAATGCAATCCCACACCCGAGGTAAACAACACACATATGACGCACAATCAAATCGAGGAAACAAAAAAAACAACAAATCACAAGCAAGCAGCAATAGCACAGAGAATAGGGGATGACTATCCCTGATTAACAACACACAGGCGATGCACAATCAAAACAAGAAACACAAAAAATAACAAATCACAAGCAAGCAGAAGTAACACAGAAAATAAGGGATGACTCTCCCTATTTAAAACCAGATGCTGGTACCCCTAACCCAGCCAAACAGTCTAAACGAGAAGATAAAAGTAAACAAGACTAAAAGCAGATATGGGAAGCAGAGATGGAACGATCTCACGAAAAGTACACCCAAGTTAGGGTTCTTCGGTTAGGCCCGATGATCGAGTGTGAATTCCGCAGGACTAGCAGCGAGGGTGGTGGTAGGCTGGTGGTATGAGTTGGCGGTATGTCTGCTGTGGTGTTGGTGATATGGGTTGACGGTTGTCGGTGTGTGCTGTGAAGGGTGGTGCGGGGATGTGGTGGCGGCTGTTGTGGGGAGGGGCGATGGGATTGGGAGGGGCTGGTAACGGTGATGGTTGTGGTAGGTGGGTGCGATGGGATGGGGAGGGGCTGGTGACGGGTAGGGCGGTGATGGTTGTGACGGGGAGAGTGGTGGGGATGGTGTGTGGTGGTGGCTGTGAGCGGTGGTGATGGCTGTGACGGGGTGTGTGGTGAGGAAGGTGTGTGGTGGTGGCTGTGACCTGCTGCTGCGGTGGTTCTCCGGTGATGGTTGTGACGGGGTGGTGATGGTTGTGACGTGGGGAGTGGTGGGGAAGGTGGGTGGTGGTGGTTGTGCCCGGTGGTGATGGCTGTGACGAGATGGTGATGGCTATGGCCGGTGGTGATGGTCGTTGCTCCGGTAGTGCTCCGGTGGTTCGGTGGTGCTCCGGTAGGGAGAGAGAGAAAGAAATAGAGAGAGAGAGAAAGAAATAGAGAGAGAGAGAGAGAGAATAGTTACCCACTGCTATGATGGTGCATAAGTAAAACCATTTTTGAAATTTCATAACTATAGTGACTTTCTTGTCATTTTTTAGTTTAGGAACTACTCCCATTTACCTTTGGTGGCTATTTGACTAAGGCCAGAAAAAGGTGTTTGCTTATGAAACTTTAACCTTCTTTTTTTAATACTTTGGTCGAAATACAAATAAGATGAGAAAGGTCATCACTGGAGCAAACAATGCAATAACTTCGGTCAGAGCTAAACCCAAAATGGCATAACCATATGCTTGTTTAGCCTGATAGATTCTAAGCCAAAAAATGAATAGAGAAACTAAGGATGTTTTCAATAGCGGTAGCAACTCTCGCTGAAGCAATATAGCAACTCTCGCTGAAGCAATTATAGCAACTCCAACATCTATTAGTTTTGTATCTATTAGCATATCAACTTGATCATTCTCCTCATACTTTTTACTTTTTCATTCATGATTTGATATTCTAGATTTTAAGCATTAAAGATATATGGTTTAACTATGACAGAAAAGAAAAAAAACAATTGGAACTTAATCATTAGGCTATGTACTATACCCTGTGAAATAGATCTGTGAGTAGGTGATGTGGCTCACACCTATGAGGAACACTCTTTCGTGAGGTCTCTATGAGCTTCTCACTCGTGAGTGCATTCATGACGAGGGAGTAAATTATGGTAACCAATTAGAATGTAAGAACAAATTAATGTATTTTACTTTTAATTATAATATTTCATTTAACAATTAATTTGATTTTGCTCAAATAACTTGTATTCGTTAGCTTTGTTAAAAAAACAAAATACATTGTTTTGTTGATATTTTCTTTCTAAATATTCTTGTATACATTCTTACTAAAAACGGAGCCATTTTCTAATAAGTATTTATCAGTCTCGTAATTAGTTTTAATGTGTATAAGATTAAGTTTTGTACATACAAGATTACCCTCTATGAAGATTACACCGCTAAGAAGTCGAAAGCGATTAGGTTTTTGTAATAATTAACGATATGTGACATAAAATTTAAATTTAATATATTTATTGTCCGATACAAATTTTAGTTTTCTTTTTTATTTGATATCAAACATCTTAATTTTATATTTAGATCTATTATTAAAAAAAGTGAACAATTATTATTTCTGCTATCATGGTCCCGTTGGGTCACTTATATTAACAACCGACAATACCTCTCATTCATTTATTAATCAAATTAAACTGTTACATAGAACCAGCCAAATTTTATATTGCATGACCTAGTTTATATCAATGTTTTCAAAACCGGACCGGACAGTGAACCAGACGTCTTACCGGTTCGCTGATCAGACCGGTTCAACCGATCGAACCGTATATAAAAACCGGATAAAATTATAATTATTTTTTATAGATATATTTAAAATTTACAAAAAATAAAAAATTATATAAAAAACCGGTTCAACCGGTCCTGTTCCCGGTCCGACCGCCGGTTCAACCGGTTCAAACGGTCTGACCGCTGGTTCAACATTAAACCGGTTTTAAGCACCAAACCGGACCGGACTGGAGTCCGGTTTCCAGTCCAACCGGTCGGACCGGTCCGGTCCGGTTTTCAAAACCATGGTTTATATAGCTGATAATGAATGATATGATTAGTTAGTAACTTTTTTACTGTATCTAAACATCCGGTTTGTTAGATCGATCCGAATAGGTCACACTGAACCGGTGAACCGACCAATCACTCGTAATGTGAAAATATTCGATCTCTTATAGAGTTAGAGCATCTCCAATAGAGATGTTTTTTGGTGTTTTTAAGGAGAGAGAAGGTGATGTGAAGAAAAGAGAATATGATATGGAGGAAATAGAAGATAGGTGATGTGGAGTAAAGAGAATGTGATGTGAAGGAAGGACAAGATGAAGAAATTTATCCCCAATAACATTAATTTTTGAATATATGAGGGGAAGGGAGGAGAGAGAAGAGAGAGATGAAGAATGTGATGTGAAGAAAAAAGAAATGTTTTTTGATGTTTATGATGGTCTTATCTATGCTATATATAAAGCATATGAGAAGGGTATTTTAAGATATCATAAAATTAAGAACAATTACTTTATTTAATGCATAAATTACAACTATTTTTAAGGGTAAAATAGTACTTATAACATTATTTACATATCACCACTTACAATTAGTTATATAATAACCTTACACTTTCTAATATTTACATAAAATTTTACATTATCTATCCCATAAACCAAGAAAACTGAATTTGTTTTAACATTTTAACTATATATTTTAAAATATCACGTTTAAAAAACTTTAAGCTATAACTGTAACCTGTGTTTTTTTTAAATGTTTTGGTGTAAACTTTTGTTTAACCGATCCGTATTTTATAAGGTACAATAAGTTAATGCGTAAATATACAAGTAGTATTTAGTGTTTTAAATTTTAGCTTAAAAACATATTAAAATTTTGGAAAACTACTACAAGAATAATAAAATATTAAAAACAGGTGTCGCATGTATAATGCGCCCCGCCACATTGCGAGGGCACGATTCTAGTAGATCATATATGCGTGACAGCTTTTAGTGGAACTAGTATTGAGCCCCCGCGTTGCGCGGGGACGTAAAACAATGTCAGGTAGTATCCAGAAAATCTCATATTAAAATAAAAACATAAAATAAATAGAATCGAAAGTAGACGTAAAGATGTTAAACTGTGGACGTGAAACGTAAAATATTAAAATAATAAGCAAGTCGATTTAGGAGTCGCACGTTGTAACACGACAGTTAAACGAAATAAATATATTGAAAATACCCATAGATACAGTGTTTGAATCAGTCGAGAAATTTTATTTAAATAAATGTTAATTTGATATTTTGTATAAGAAAAGAAGTATATAAACATTATTTGCCTTGCATTTCCCTATAACTTTTATCTTTTAACTAAATAATTATAAATCTAATGAAATAGTTGTGGAAGTGAAATTTTATTATCAATCAAATTTAATAAATTCTTTGAAATCCGGTCAAATAAATAACAATAACCATCTTCACCGTCCTTCACTCTCTCTTTCTTTCTCTATGCCACCGCCGGAGACACCACCGACGCCGCCGGCGTCACCGCCACCGCCGGCGTCACCGCAACCGCCGGCGTCACCGCCACCGCCAACAAAACACGTACTAACACACACTCCATGCCACCGGTACAGCAACCGACAGCGTTATCGCCACCGTCACCGCCAGGTCGGCCGCCACCGTCACCGAGGCGTTTTCCTCTCTCTCTCTCTACATCTACACCACCGTCGGTGAAACTCCGGTGCTCACCACAACGATGGCGTTTTCTCTCTCTCTCTACATCTACACCACAGCCGGTGAAACTCCGGGGCTCACCACAACGATGTTGTTTTCCTCTCTCTCTCTCTACATCTACACCACCGCCGGTGAAGGCGGCGGTGGCCGGAGCAGAAACGTTTTCCTCTCTCTCTCTCTCTCTACATCTACACCACCGCCGGTGAAATTCCGGGGATCACCACAACGATGATGTTTTCCTCCCTCTCTCTCTACATCTACACCGCTGGTGCAAGCGGCGGTGGCCGAAGCAGAAACAAAAAAAAACCGAAATTACGACAGCCAATCAAATCAGACCACGCGTCTCAATGGTTGTGGATTATTGTTCACATCGACCTTGGTGTTTTATATATATATAATAATAATAATAATTTGAACATTTAAGAAGGAAAACGTTTGTTTTCAGTCAAAATTTGAAAAAGTCAAGTGTTTGACCTACATGGAGACCCCGTTGAGATGTATATATAAATGCAAATTCTGAGTCACCTCTCCGTCTTCACCGGCTTCATTCACCGGAAATAGCTGCCGGAGCATAGTCGAAATAATGCCGATTCGTTGAATCGACATGTGGTGCTTAAATATAAGTAATATAAATAATATTCTAACAGTTTTCTGCATGATTTTGAACTGAATTGCAATGCATCGTGCATCATCATCGTCATCATCATCTTCTTCTTCTTCATCCACTGCCGATGACAATTATCTCAACAACAGGACTAATAATCGTATGTCTGATGTTGTTTCCTTCTTCTCCTCGCTTCACGTCGTCGGATCTCATCACCGTCGCCACGGCGCTGGTGGCTCAACGGACCACCAGCACCTCGCTGATAACGACGTCGTTCAGGCTCCTTCTCGCTCCATCTCTACGCCTCACGTGTTGCCTCTGCCGGAGTTATCATCTCTGTTGAAACGCTCTGAATCTGTCGACAATGAGAAGTTGAAGCACGTTCTCCCCTCGCCTGAAGAGGCGAATAAGAAATCCGACGCCAATCACAGAGTTTCAAAAAGGTATGCGGTGATCTCACTCTCTATCCCTCCAATTTAACTAATATTGTCTCGTATTGCTGTATTAGTGATCGTTAGTCCTATTTAAATCGCCTAATTTCATTATCAAGGGCAACTTAGATGTTATAGATTGTATACAGTCGTTTGCGGTATGTATCGATTAATCAGATGCATGGTGAAGGAATCATAAATCTGACCTTTATATGCTAATACGCCTCATGGACATTTCAGCTTAGGTAGCTTAATTCGTTTTAGGACTACACAACACAAAGAATCACAGTTTCTTCAGAAGTGGCCTCAAGGATTCACTTCCACAGCAGGGTCAAGAGATGGATACACTGATGGTGACACTGTCAGTGCTCCGACATCTCCAATCTTAAGTCAGCCAGCCTTTCAACCAGCAAGCAAGATGGACATGAGTCCTGGAATTCAGTTATGGTCTGCACTGGAGACGCCTTTACGAGATATTACACAAGGTGTTGCGTATCATACTCGCACTATTCCTCAGAGAAGTATACATGATATTGATGGTTCAGCCATTCATAGCGCAGAAAAAGAACCCGTGTTAAAAGTCCTATGCAATCAGCAAGCTTTCCATTGCACAAAAAATGTTGTTTGAAAGTACATTTAGTCGACCTGACAGCAACGCCCAAGCTACAATGACTACTGTCCACCCTTTGCCTCTCCCTCCAGGAGCTGCTGGGCTTACACCTTCTTCCCCACCACAAACCAGCAAAAGACCTGATTTCGTGGAAGATACACCAAGAAAACGTCAATGGAAAAGGGGAAAGCTTATAGGTCGTGGGACATTCGGAAGTGTTTATGTTGGCTCTAACAGGTATGTGAAGGCCATATACCTGGCATTTTTTTCTCATATGGTGCATACACTAAACTATTCTATCCGTTAACAGAGAGACCGGAGCTTTATGTGCAATGAAAGAAGTAGAAATACTACCAGATGACCCTAAATCTGCAGAGTCTATAAAGCAACTACAGCAGGTTAGTAGTCAGAACTAAGAAATGAGAATGACTTTTGCGTATCTGATTACTTATATATGGCTAGTATTAGGCTTTTCATTTTCCTTTTCAGGAAATTGGCGTGTTAAGTCAGCTTAAACATCCAAACATTGTACAGTATTTTGGTAGCGAAATAGTAAGTTCCTTTATCCTAATTAAGTGGCACTAATTTACTTGGAAGCATTACTGCAATAGTAGAGATTTAACATGATGTGCCTGTAGGTTGATGATCGTTTATATATATATTTGGAGTACGTTCATCCTGGTTCAATCAATAAGTATGTTCGTGATCATTGTGGAGGAATGACAGAGTCCATTGTACGAAATTTTACCCGTCATATTGTATCCGGGCTGGCCTACTTGCATAAGAAAAAAACTATACACAGGTAACTGTTACATGTCTTATTAGGTATTGAAAATTTGATGCATTTCCCCACATACACGGCCTGGATTAGAAGGGAACATAAATAACATAAGCAAGACAATAATTGCAACTAATTATATGTTATGGGTATCTTCTTTTGTTTAATTTTGAAAACAACTGCATTTTTAGGGATATCAAAGGCGCTAATTTGCTAGTTGATGCAAATGGGGTTGTGAAGCTCGCTGACTTTGGGATGGCTAAACATGTAAGATTTTAACCATATCGTATCATAATGTTCATCTGCTTTATGGGTCAATTTGGGTTGTCTTTATATCTTAAACAGGCTAAATGGTTTGAAAGTTGTCCAAAACTCGCAGTGCATACAATCCCCTAAATCGTTGTCCTCAAAGAATTAGATTGTAACTGAAAATTTATAATTTCGCAACCATAATTGATGCATTTAGTTATTTACAAAAGAGCTAAAAGATGGACTAAATAGTGTTTGCAGGTCAAACCAACTTGACCCACATATCTTAGGTACCTCTTCGTTGTAGTATTGGTTGTTGGTTCTGTTACTTACGTGAAACACTTTTTCAAACTTCAATCTTGTTGCACAGTTAGATGGGCAAGTTAATCTTTCTCTGAAAGGAAGTCCCTACTGGATGGCCCCCGAGGTATTTTGTGGCTCCACGATCTTAACATTTTACAAATTCTTACCATAAAGCCATTTTGCTTTCTTTATTAAGATATCATCTTTCCTGCAGCTCTTACAAGGTAAGCCACAAAAGGATGGTAATACTGATCTTGCTCTGGCTGTTGATATTTGGAGTTTGGGCTGTACAATTATTGAGATGATGAACGGGAAACCTCCTTGGAGTGAGCACGAAGGAGTAAGCAGAATCTATGTTTTTTTTTGTCGATATTAACCTATTTCATGATTCACCATTTAAAATCTATGTACTGCAGCCTGCAGCAATGTTCAAGGTCATGAAGGAGACTCCACCAATACCTGAAACATTGTCACCAGATGGCAAAGATTTCTTGCGTTGTTGCTTCATTAGGAATCCTGCAGAAAGGCCAACAGCGATCATGTTACTTGAACATAAGTTCTTGATGGTAACTTTCATTTCCCTATTCAAGGTTAGTGGTAATACATCATAACATCATGTAGAGATTAAAGTTCCATTTCTACAGGTGCAAAACCGAGGGGCACATTCAAGATAATAGTAGCCTGACATTATCTTCACATCCTTTCAAGTTCAGACCAAAAGACTCGCAATGTAAAAAAGGTAACATAGTTTTTGCTGCTGTTGTTGGAAGCTTCCTTTGCACAATAATAACCATATGAAGATCTGTAACATGTGTAGTAAAAGTTGTACACTTCTATGAACTGCTCCTTCTTCATGGAGTTTGATGGATGAACCCTTCCAATTCATTAGCTAGCTTACACGCGTAGCAATTTTGTTTAAGCCATTGGGGTATCTAGATGCGGTTTTGGTTTGTAATCTTACTTATGTTGACTGGAATAAAATCATCTGATCTTGAAATGAAATCGAACCGACCAAACTAATTTTTTGGTCTATTTTTTAAGATAACATGGTTTTGTTTCTTTTATTTTTACCAATGCTATTCTGGGATTACATTGTAAATGTTAATACTCTTAGACCAAGTTACTCGGTAAAACAATTCAATTATACTTAAAATCAAGAGAAATTGCTTAAACAATGGAACACCTCCAAAGCTCATGAAAATTGGTTGGCTCGGTTTGGTTAAGTTCAAGATCTTTCCAGTTTGATTATGAATATCTACTACCTTACAGGTTACGGGTACAGTTGGGTTTCATTCATGACTCTAAACAGCACCTGCATAAAACTCAAAGTGTGATCAACTCATTATTTCACCTTAACGTTGTTCAAAGCTCTATCTATAGCACACTGGCATACCCGCCGTATGAAAAAAAAAACATATATTCAAACTCATCTTGTTGCGATAAGCTTCAACTATTTATGTTGTCTTTTGTTTCTCGTGTTTCCAACTGGTGGTGTATGGGCAACTTGATTACAAATTCTATGATTCCACCTGTCGTAACTTGACAAAGATGGTAAGGTTTGGTGTTTGGTCTAGTATGGCTAACACTTGCAATTTTTCACGACTGTATTTTTTATGCAATCCTATCAACATTTTAGTCGCTTCGAGATCCCTTTCGCCATTTGAAGTTTCCTATGGTTTTTTGGGAAGTTATCTGTTTAATTGCTAACTAATGTTTGGTGTTCAGGGGTGTAGTGGGTCGGGTTTACATGATGAGACCCGCAGTTTCACAAGTGAGAAGGACGGTCTTTTGAGTCTGTAGAATGCATCATTGCAAAGGTCTTGATCTAGAAGATGCCTTTTTACCAGGTAAAGAACAAACACCAGCAATTTGTGACAGGAAGTTCACACTTCATGCATGAAGATATTGGTTTGCAGAATTACTAACATATTGCATCTACCATTTCAAGTTATGACGAGCGAGCTCCAAAACAGGTGTTCAACTTTGATGGATTAGGCAGAGTCGCGATCCATTCCTTGATGCATCACTTGCAACCAGTTTGCAAACAATGTGTCCAAATCAAGATGATCCAGACACCAAACTAGTCCCTTTGGACCACGTTAAAACTGCAAAGTTGACATCGTCTTTTTGAAGAACCTTGTGAGCAATTTAGGGATTCTAGGTTTGGGTCAAGCTCTTAGAGGTGATGGCAGAACTCTGTCCATGGTTATATGCTATAGCAAGTTTTCTTTCTTGTTTGCTAAAGTGTTTTGGGCATTGATGGCTAAGCTGAGCAGCATGAGCGTCGTACATGGCAAAACGGTCAAGTTAGAAACTAATCTGATGTTGTAATTTAGGAACTCTGAAACAGTTGATGGTTGTTTGGATGAATAATGCATTTTCTTAGCGAGGATTTAGAATCAACCGTTGTTGATAATCATTGCATTGTAAATGTATTTATAAACTATTATAATAATTTATCTGGTAAAAGTTTTATTAAAGATTAAGAGAAATTGCCTAAACAATTGGTTGGTGTGGTGTGGTGTGGTTTAAATTCAATGTCTTTTCTGTTTGGTTACGAAAACTTAGAACCTAATGGATCCTGCCTTCCTGGGTACATTTAGGTTTTGTTCATGATTCTAAACAATGCCTGCATAAAACTCAAAAGTGACATTGTTTCACCTTAATGTTAACCAGTTCCAACACACGGAAGTTGTTAGTTATATTTTTAGTCATTAATTATAGTAATTTTAGAGTATATTTTGGCATATATTTTGCATTTCTTGCATATTTATTTTATATAATAGTTGTTTTGGTGGAATGGAATCTACTTTGGAGTATTTTTGTTGGTTTTGTAAGTTTGATGCGATCGGGATAGGAAATAAAGGTTTGGGAAAACAATTGAGGTATTATTGAAGAAACTCTTGAATTTTAAAGGGTGCACAATACTTCCTAAAGTTTAGGATTTATTGTTGGAGATGATTATCCACAGATTTATATAAAAAATAAAAAGATAAACAACAAGAAAGTTTAAAAATATGGATCTGAAAGTTAAAGTAGGAGGATAAATAGAAAATGGCTGGAAAAAAAAGGAGGCAACTTGGAGCATCTTGAAAGAGATTATATTGAAGAATCAAGTTCAACAAGGAAGAAGAGCTTTAGCAAATTAGTTCTTTTTGTTGGTGGAATTCTTTTGAACTTATATGAAACGTTTATGAGATTTTTTATTTTAATGGTTTGTTTGTTTGATTCTTGATCTTAAACCCGGATCTAATCCGATATATATTAGATTGTTAATAAAGTTGGTCACTTTATTAAATTTTCTAATAAAGTTCTTCAAGTTTTAAAACCCTAATCAAGTTTTGATTTTTGATATAAGAAACAATTAACGGTTTGAGTTTGTATATGAATTCATTCTCGTTATAGAATCACACAATCTACTTAAGCATACCGAATGACGTGTGTGTTTAATTATAATTGATACTTCTATCGTTGCAATCCGCACGCTAAGATTCGAACGGCGTGAACTTAGAGTAGCGGGTTGGCTCTAATTAACGAATTGTGATTGATTAGACATTAGATAGAGTGTATATCTGAGCGGCGTGATGTTTAGTATCGACAAATCATTAATTAAAAATAGTCATTACACCGTAATCGTTAATGATCGTAAGACAAATCAAATCAAGAAACTACCTTAATGTTGGAATTAGTTTTCATATTTGAATTTATTTATAATTTAATTAGCGTTTTTAGTAATTACTTTTCACAATTAAAAAATACAAAAAATGTCAATTTACGTTTTTCTGGCAGAACCTTAACACGACCGCGTGGAATTTCCTTTACGGTTTTGACACGGCCGTGTCAACTTGCTGGAATTTTTCTACTTTTTGCAATTTACTTTTAGTTTTAGTTTTAGTTTTTAATTAAAACCTCCACCTTCCTTAACCCATAAGCAATCAAAGTAACTGTGCTAAAACGTTTTGGGTATAAAATAATTGGCACGTATCCCTGAGGACACGAACCCTACTTCCGCTTATACTATTCTTAGTGTGTGCACGGTTGGTTCACATTTTTATTATTTATTTGTTGGATTCGACAGCCAACGGAAGTATTGGATCTACCATAGGCGAGAGTTTTGATCTTCAACAGGTGGAGGTGTTACTGTTGGATCTTCAAGAGGCAGTGGGTTTTAGTTTTTGGGTATGTGTTCTGCATGAGGTTTAGATATTGAAAAAACGTTAATTTGTCGATTTTCTATTACTAGATATTGAAGATAAAATATGACAAAGTGAAAATAAAAGTGAAGATTTGGGGAATGAGATAAAGGTTGAGCACTTTAGCTTCATAGACAAATAAATTTTAAAAAAATAAAAAATGAAATCAATTTTTAATAAGTTTAGAAAAAAAACTCAATTTAAAAAAGGGCTTTTTTGCAAAGATTTAGCTGAGTCTCTTCTACTAGGTTACTTCTATGTAACGAACCTAACTTTTAGTGGAACGGACGCCGAACGAATGAGATATGAACGTTCAAAGTTTGGTGTTTGGAATTTTTTTAAAAGCCAACACCCAAGTTAAAAAAGGGGGTTTTGCAAAGTTTGAACTAAATTAATTGTATGTTACGGTGATATTTAAAATCTGATGTGTGCTTGTGTCGCTAATACTAGTGACATCTTTGTAAGGAAACTAACTGTTAGTGAAACGGATGTCAGACGAGTGAGATACGAACATTCAAAGTTAGGTGTTTGGATTGTTTTTAAAATCTTTCAACCAAGTTAAGAAAAGGGTTTTTTGCAAAGTTTGAGCTAAGTTAATTGTGCGTTACGGTCATATTTAAAATGTAATGTGTGTTTGTGTCGCTGCTACTATTGACGTCTTCCTAATGAAACTAACTACTAGCGGAACGGATGTCGGATGAGTGAGATACGAATGTTCAAAGTTGAGTGTTTGGATTGTTTTCAACATCTGTCCACAAAACACCAAGTTAAAAAAGGGTTTTTACAAGGTTTGAGCTAAATTAATTCTATGCTACGGTCATACTTATAACTTAATGTGTGTTCGTGTTGCTACTACTAGGTGAGTTTTGCTCCCTCACTTTTTGATCGATTCCTTCTTAACTTTTGTTGTATCTCTGTCTGGCTTTCTCGGCGAAAAAAATGATGCCTTGATTGTATTGTTTATTTATAATAGAATGATTCAAAACCTTGTATTCCTTCTCATTTTAACGAATATATATAGTTACAATAATTACCATTTAACAGTCTATGCTATATAATGTGAACCTCTATGACTTAAACATTTACAATACCATATATTCCCTCAATCGAAAGTCATTGAATAATACTCGAAGTAGCTTTTTCGTAAATTATCCGCTGGTTTACAGAGAAGAAACATGGAACAATTGAATTTGACCTTGTTGCATCTTTTTCCGAACAAAATGAATATTAATCTCTATATGCTTCATCAGGCTCATGATCTGAAGACTACAGGTTCGAATCATGTCCCCGCCTGATATGCTTAGTATATTGATCTCTATATTGATGCCAGATGTGATTACCGCACATGTAAATGGAGCTAACACTTAAAGAAGAGATGTGCGATGTGGTGCTGCCCAGATTGAGAAGTAGTTTTCGTAACCAACAAATTTAAGCAACAATGTTAACGGCACCCTAGTATTCCACCTCCGTGCTCGAACGAGAGACATGTCGTTTATCGTTCCAAGGAGTTATTTTATATATTTTAATCCAATTGAGTGAAGAATTATAAGATTAAATAAGCTGACTACTTTTATTTAATCTTTTCTAACTCACACGAATGGTTTCTACGGTCTCTTAGTTTTAAGAAGAGTTAAATTTAGTTTTACTTCGTGGGGTATGACAAAAATAAATGTTTCCCTTCAAAATATTGAAAATATCAGTTGACATTCAAAACTTTTATTATTTTAATCCAAAAGTTTCATCAATTATTTTGATTTCAGTCCAATTTATCTTTATTGGATTGAAATTAAAACCAATGATAAAACTTTTGGATTAAAAATTAATGTTTATAAACTTTTGAAGGAAAATAATTATTTTTGTCAAATCTTAAAAACATAATCGAATTTAACTCTTTTAAGAATTACACATCTCAACCTCACTATTGATTCAATAGCAAGACATAATCCTTGACACTAACTGACGTTAAAAATTGTATTGTTTTATATGGAAAGACTAGAATACCCTTACTTTCGGTGACTCGCTATCTTTCACGTTCACACGAAAATGTTTCATTATTTCACCATTGATACACCATTTAAGTTGATAAATCTAATATCTTTTTTTCCCGCTATCAATGCAATAGTGAATTCGATACATAAATTTGTTGTTCTTGTAATGAAAATCATTTTTATATATCTTATAGGTGTTATAATCCAAAAATATAGTGCGTCAATAGTCAAATTTACATCTCCCTAATCTAATAAAATCTAATAAAATCTAATAAAATAATCTAATAAAATAAAAGGGTATATAAGAGGGACACATTTCAACACTATATTTCTCACCATCAATTTTTTTCCGCTTCTCTCTCTTATTTAATCTCATATTAATTACCAATAATATTATTTAATTTTTTTAGATTAAAATAGTTTTTTAATAAATTAAGAAAGTACTATTTTTACTAATGTTATTTCTAAGTAAATAATTTTTCATAAAATTAGAAAATGTTTTAGAACATCAAACTTTTTAAAAATTACAAGATTTTATAATTGGTGTTTTTAAAAAGTAAAATTTTTATAAAAAAAATAATTAAAATTAAGAGTTATAATAAGAAAGTTTTTAAGTATGACAATTTTTAAAACGTTTGCTTTGAAATAAAAATTTTATTTTTATTTATTATAAAAAAGATTTCAATCATATCTTATTTTAGAATATTAATTTGTACTTAATAAATTTTATTTTATTTAATATTTTTTATTTAAACCGTGTATTACACGGGTTTACTAAATTTAATATAACATAAACTAAGACCTACAAAACTTAACGTAATGGTCTACTCATGTTTCCACTCTGCTTAAGTAATGCCCATTTTCCCACAACTGAAAGAACAGTTGTGCATGAACTGATGAACACCAAGGTTACTACAGAAACAAGGGAATACAAAAGGGCATTGTGTACCTTGATTTGCATTGTCAAATCGATGTTGACATGCGTATAACATACACCTCGACTCCCAAGAACATTGGCACAGCTAGCGAGATACTAACCGAAAATTACTTACACATTCTCAAAATGTTACCTAGAACCAGCAAAACACCTAAAACACTGCCTAACATTCATCAACACATGTATAACCTAACACAAATCTGGAAAGGAACAACACTATACGAACAAGAAACACCATTTTCCGTTGCTTTTTGATCAGTGATAAAAAGGGTGTGTACCTCAGCTCCTACGGGTTTCAGGAACTTGAAACAGAGGTTATTTACACAAGGCTTCCATCAGTAATCAGCTTGAAGAAACTTCTCATAAGTTGTTCCACTGAGGGTCTTGTTGACTTCCTCAAAGTTTTCTATGTGTTCTGATAATGCCCCTTTGTGTATCTTCACCTGTTGACTCGTCAAATTCATTTGTGGCAGCTTTAGAAAGTCTTCGACTTCTATGAGCTTTTGCTGCAGTCGTTAGAACAAAAAAGTAAACAAACAAACGTCGTGTTTAGAACGAAAAAGTAAGCACATTTTGTCTTTTACTTATATTTCGAGCATGGAATGAACTAGTAACAAGTTCTCATTCTTTTTACGTGTTTACCCTGAGTGAACATACCATCGGCTTAACAAGTTTCTATGTGGGTAGTATTTTGAGCAATGATAGTTGTACATATCATAAATTGAAGACAGGACGTGTTGGCTACGTTAGCAGAAGAGTAGAGTTCTTACAGTGGGGTCTTTGATGAGGTCTTCATAGTAGATTATGATGTGGCGAGTGCTATTAAAGTAGTCGAGTGCCTTCAAAGCAGTCGATTCCATTCCTCTCAAATCCGATTTTAGGGACGTTACATTGATTTTCGGCTTGTATTTTGAAAGTAAAGAAGCCTAAAGAAACAAGAGAAATCAAACACACTTATTCATAAGGTAAAACAGTTGCATGCAAGATTCGAGTGATAGTTGACAGAGGATAAACCTCTTCGGCTGAGTGCACATGAGACACATGGACTCCATTTAGAAGCTTGGCATCTTTATCATATGCATTTGCAAGCATTGAGACCAATCTACGCAACATATTTCTTCGCAAGAGGAAAATTACATTAACGCCCCTATCGTTGAAGTATTGTACAATCTCGTTAGGATGTTGCATCAATCCCTGCATTTTAATTAAAATATGGTTTTCACAAGCTAATATGACCAAATCAAAGTTCTTAGCGCTCACATATAGTCGAATATAGATGCAATTACATAATGACGTTCGCTAAATACCCCTACTCCTATGAAGGATATTCAAAGGTTTTTGTAACTTAAAAGGGTAACAATGGGAATAAGTTGTATAATAAAGATTTGAATATGCAAAGCAGCATGTACCTGATTAAGCATCCATTTGAAGCCAATTGCAGCAGAACACTCGTTCTTGGAAGAACTTGTAAACCAGTCCAAATTGTAAACTTTATCGAGTGTTTTAATGATCGATGAAGCATTATTTCTCCTGCTTTTGGGGCCAAAAATCTCACCATTCGAGCTCACATTTACATGACTGTTTAACAAAGTCTCGAACCATCCACTTCCTGATCTTTGCATGGATACAATTGCAAATAAACGCACTGGATTTCCAGCACATTCTGACCTGACAAATCGAGTGTAATTTATTATCATTTGAGAACTAAATATGCTACAAATTTTAATAAAAGGGAAAATTTCTTTTTTCTAAAGATCTACCTACCTATTGAACGTTTTGGGTTTCGGGTAATGCAAGTAAGGGATTTGAGACCGATCAACAACAGTGTCATAACACGGCCTCTCAAAGTCTTCAAAGAATAAGAACTTATTCTTGTTTTGCAGGTTCATTTGCTTCAAACAGATTGAACATATATAAATACCACACGCCATTGCAAATGCTGATAGCATCAATCTCAACACTAATGAAGCCTTTTTTGGAGGTTTGATTGTAAGAGCATCCTGTCATAAACAAAGATCATGTTATTAGCCAAGCTGCAATAAGCGATCCAAATCAGATAATCAACCGCATTGTTATCTCAAAATTGTCTGTTTTCTACAGCAATTCCTTACTTTTCTCCCAAATAACCGACAATAATTTACCTTAAATCAAAATTAATGGCAGAATTAATGAAGTCATACAACTAACACCCCCCCCCCCCCAACCCACCCAGATACTTCCCACATAAAGATTATGATCAAATCTAGAGTAACACTTATGTAGTTTCTAGTATCTTCTGCAATGAAAGTTGTACCCTGATATAGATTTGGTAGGTTTGAAACTTTAATGAAGCTACATTCAGCTTGTGATTCTGATTAAGAACCCAAAATGGCCAAAACACCATTAGAAACCAACTGAAGAACAAATTAGTGAAATAAATTGGTAGATTTAAGAACTTACAACAGTAATTACAGAATCTAGCAAACAAAATCCATAGCTTTAACATAAAAAAACCAAGATTCATCGCAAAACTTTGAAATTTGCATGTTATGTATCATCTTTCAATCAAAATCTCTACCGAAGAACAAAAACCCAGATCAGAAAACGCAAAAAACAGCATTCAAATCCCTCAAAATGCAAACAAAACATAAAGAAAGAGGGAAGAGCATCACAGAAACGAAATTAACACCCATAACGAAATACAGAGTACCTTATTGAAGGAGCAGAGGAGTTCCGCCATTAAAATGAACCCCACCAGCTAAAATCAAGATCTTGCGATGTAATTCTTCACCTCGTCTCCTTCGTCACAATGTCAATATCCCCAAATATGCATACGTTTAGAGAGAGAAAGTGATGAACCCTAGACGAAAGAAACAAAGCTCCTTCTAGTAAAGATCAAAGAAAAGCGAAACAAACAGCTGGAAATCTGCCTTTTAATCGTCACTTTCGAAGATTATAAAATAGGGTTAATTAATTGGCACTCTGATCTACAAATCGTGCAAAGCTGGAAGGTAATTAATGAAGAAATTGGGTTATGAATTGGAATATATTGAAGAACACTCACGAGTCACTGCAATTGCGCGTGCAGATGGGTGTCTACCTTGATCTTGAATGAGTGTATGGATTTGACTTTTGTAGCAGGTCTCTCGCACGAAATTTCTCATGATGCTCGAGAGTTGTATTTTATTGCTACCATATGATATCATATCGTATATTATTACGATGATATTGTAAATAAAAGATTATTTTACAAGTTTCAGACACGACCCTTTATTTTCGGTAACGTTTGCAGATCTGCTCAAATCATTTTATATTTTTAATTTATTGGTCTATTGTATGATTTATTTTTTAATATTAGAGACAGTGTTGTGAAATAACCAGACGCTAGTCGAGAGTTGGTGTGTTGACTAACGATTAATTAAGATTAATCAGATTGTGATTTTCGTATGTCATTTTTAGTTACATGCATATTTTTGTACGTATTTTTTGTAAAAATCTTTAGTGTAAATATATAAATAGCGCATTTAGCTGGTATTTCTAGAGTTTCACCCGAATGTCTAATCATCCAGAGGAATTTCTATTTCTTTCTTAAATTCTATCTAACCTTAGAGTTGTAACAAATCAAACTCAAACGAACTTTTATGGGGAGCAACTACTAATACCACTAGGCCACAAAAATATGTCCGTGTAAACACAAAATGTTCAACTATGAAAATCTTTACAACAATAAAATATTAATTATTATGCAATAACAATAACAAACCGACTAATACTTATCCCTAGTTTATACATTGTAATTGTAATCTATACTATCTTGTAATGCAATTTTTAGGGCATTTTTTGGCTTTTCATCAATTTATAAAGACATCTAGGTGGCAATTTTGGTATTTAATGATTAGGGTATGGTTATAATAATAAGTGTATTTAATCTAAAAAGCTTAAGAAATATTATGGGCTTGACACGTTTTCTTCTATTGTTTTTAAAAAAATGACATTCTGATTATTTTATCAAATAAATTAGCTCATTGTGTCAAATATTAGTTCACTATGTCTTATATTTTACATCATTTTTATATGTATTAATCATTATCTTTTACGTTATTTATCATTTTGTGTTAATTTATCATTGTTTTTTACATATTATATAAACTTGTTTTCTATTATTGTATTTAAAATAAAAAGTACACAATGATATACTTTAATCGATGTATTTTTCAAAACTCAATGTATTGTTTTTATCATTATTTTTAATAGATTATATAAACTTATTGATATCTATCAGTATATTTTATAATTAGAAATACACAATGATGTTATTTCACCTATGTATTTTTCAAAACTCTTAGTGTTCATGATAACATTATGATGATCAAAAAACACAATGAGGCATTGTGTTATTTTGTCATCATTTTTAATGTATTAGATTAATTATTTATTATTTATTATTGTGTATTACATATTAGAGATACACAATAATGTTATTTCACCATTATATTTTTTAAAATTCATCATTTTAAAAAACGCAATATTATTAAAAAAATAACTAACAAAATACACAATAAATTGCACTAAAGACACAATGACGAGATATTAGCTTAATTTTTTTTACTTTTTATACAACAATATTGTACTCATTTTAAAGATAAAAAACGCACGTTATTATCGCGTAATTTTTAAAAAAAAATAATGGCGTATATAAAACTTATGAACTTAAAAATAGGGGAACTTGCAAACAGTCAACATAAGTGGTTATTTCTAAAATACACCTCTAATAAACTTTTCTCTATAATTTAATCTTAACCATATATTAAGAAGATAGATTACTGAGATTATTTGTTGCACTTTTTAGCTTTAGAAGCGTTTTTATTTCAACATTTTCTAATTTTTTATATCATTACGAATAAGGTTATTGGATTTTAATAATCTCAAGTTTCATTTATTAGTCGGGATTAATCGTAACTCAAAAAATGTTTGTAGACACTCCCAACTTTGAACTTATTTTCCTCCAACAATTCGTTACTAGCTGAAAGTTAACACTTGCTAGTTTTTTTAATGAAATAGGCCCAACTTTGAGTTATTTTTCAACTTTACAGCCGCCCAGCCTCCATCAAGCCCGTTATTCGGTGTCTAGCTTTCATCTTCACTTGAAATTTACATTCAACGAGTCAAGTGGTTTAGATCAGTAGGTGGAGATTAATGGGTTACGGTTTGAAGTTTCAGATTGACGGACCAGATGGTTGATTTCAAATTTTGGTTTAGTGTGTTGGCCATACAAACAGTCCAAGCCATAAAAAACTAACGGTGTTAACTCTCAGTTAGTAAGGGATCGTTGAAGGAAAATAAGCTTAAAGTTAAGAGTGTCTATAAATATTTATTGAATTATGATTAAAATCCAATAACAGTTACAAATATAGATTGTTTGCACTTATACTTACTTTTTTTGTGTGTTTAATATAATTTTAGTTTATAGATAAGAAGTGGTTATTTTTTCTTCTTATTGAATTTTTAAGTTGTATACTTACTTTTAGTTTCTTGCAAATGATAATACTGTAGTATAGATTCTAAATGTTAATGTTAACAAAATTGATTTTTACATTATTATTTATTATAATCTTTACATATTTTTTTTCTAATATATTATTTTTATACACCGTTATAATGTGTTTATTCTAGCATACGTTTTGATATATAAATCAATCTAGCCAAAGAGAAACGAATATACGAGCCTGATAAAAATCATGAAGAAACTTTTATAAATTGACAACTAGAATGATCATTAATAAAGTAGTTAGACGTATTACATCTCATCAATTAAAATGTCATGATTCTGAGATTGATTATTGTTAAAAAATTTACTTAAGGTTCTCATTTTAAGGCAAGAGATTAACTTACATATTATATTTTACCTGATCTATATTATAATTAATTTACATTAACTAGTTATAAGCGTTAATGTGACGCTAGCCCATTTGAAAGAGTCTTTTGCCTCTTAGAATGGGAGTTCTTAGGTTCAAACCTTAAACATGTTATAATTTGATGTAATGTATGAGTAGAAGTAGAAAATTTGCTGTTAAAAATATATAAAAAACAGTTATAAGCAAGCCTCGTATTTTTTTTATGTTAAGAGGAGATTCACCGGGCTAACTCTAAATGCTTTATCATTTTTTCCAACCGTTACCCCCAGTTATTTAAGTATATAATCAGAAAATATGTATCAATCCAAACATGGTGTCTTAGTGTAGATTTTCAAGAGATATGTCGTCTCTAACCTTCATCCAAATATGTACATAACTTTAAAAGAAAGACATATTTTTTTAGATACATAGGAACACTATTTTGTTTTGTCGGGTCTTGATTTTAAACATATATGATAACGTCGTAATGAAAGTTGCATTTTACATAGGACTCAAATCAATTGTTTTATATAGTAGCATATATATAGTTTAATTACGTTAATATTAAACTTTATTGAGGAAAATTATATTTTTAATAATCCAAACTATTTATTCTTGGACAATATTAATCTCAACTAACTATTTGACAGGTATTAATCACATCTTTCGACTCTGTTACTAATAATACTCTCAGTCTAATTGTTTGTTAACATCGTTAGCTTTTTATAACGTACCATGTGACGTGACGTATGACATTGTTATAATTAAAAATATAAATATATTATTCAATTCTTTTTCATAAAAGATCATTTTTGAAGTTATTTGACGTACAAATTTGTCGCTAGTTGAGTAGTTTGTAGACAAAGAGACGTAAAATCGAGTGATGTATTTATCTTCTTTTAATTATGTAATACTCCATGTCACATGTCACACCATGAGCAACATTACGTGCCATATCATTAAAAGCTACGAAGTTAACGAACAATTGTTCTAGGACTATTATTGCTAACAAAATCGAAAGTTTAGATTAATATTGGTAAATTGTTAGTTAAGATTAATAATGATCAATAGTCAATAGTTTAGATTATTAAAATCTAATTTTCCTTTTATTAAAGAAAAATGCTCAAATAAAAAGTGCTTTAAAACTAACAAGTGTAAAAAATAATCTTAACTATCCAACTTCTTAATCAATGGTTGAGATCAATTTTTATGAAAAAGCTTTTAGAGTGATATTTTAAAATAATCACTTTTGTTAACTATTTGCAAGTTCCGTTTTTAAACGTTCGTGACTTTTATGTACGGTATTATTTTTTTTTAAACATTACACCATAAAAACAAGTTTTTTATCTTTAAAATGAGTACAGTATTGTTATATAAAATTTTAATAATTTTTTTATATTTTTAAGCTAATATTTTTTTCATTGTGTTTTTTAGTGCGGTTCATTGTGTCTTTTTATTAATTATTGTGTTTTTTGTTTACTATTGTGTTCTTCTAAAATGATAAATTTTAAAAAAGTATAATGATGTAATAACATTGTTGTGTATCTTTAATATGTAAAATACAATAAAAAAATTAACAACTAATTAATTTAATACATTAAAAACAATGGCAAAATAACACAATGGGTCATTGTGTTTTTTATCGTCATTGTGTTTTTTATCGTTATTGTGTAACCTTAAACACTATTAGTTTTGAAAATATATTTGTGAAATAACATC
>CM044002.1:47065750-47093250 GCA_024085815.1 Flaveria linearis | reverse complement strand
ATTTGACAAGTGAGTTTTCCTTGCCCCTTTTTATGTTATTTCACACCGTTTTGGGGTGAAACATGTTACATTATTGAACATACACTTATAAACGTTTAAATCTTATAAAAGCACATGCAATTCATACTTTTATTTTGTCATGGTTATTTGTGTTAATGTAAGTCTTATATGATATACATATATTGTTTACAATCATTAACTATTGCTAGCCTGGCGACGTCTTAGATCTTTGGGCCTGACAAGCCTATTTGGTGCTAAAGTCGATGTATTGCCCGACTCCTATGAACCGTATGCTTGTGCACTAGGGAACCAAGTACACTTAGCCAATCATATAAACTTATAATCTAGTCGAGGTTTGATTGTACTATATGTGTTCTATAAACTTGCTAACTCATAACCTATGACATGAATTGCTACTTGAAACCCATGGGATATTATGTATGTGAAACCCTTGGAAACTCACCAACTTTATAGTTGACCCGTTATTTTAACATGTTTCAGTAATTGCCCAAGTTTGAAGTCACTATTTGAAGCTTGCAATAATCTAGGATTTGGACCTAGCTAAAAGAATAAAAAGACTATGTTATGCTTTGTTTTGTTTAACTTATTTTATGTTGAAACTTATGATTGTAATTGCATTTGAAACTTATGATAATAATATTTACATTTAAGGTTAGCGTTAGGTGGCTGTGAACGATCTTAACTCTCACAACTCGACGTTTCCGCCGTCAAGGTTAGGGTGTGACAAATATGATTTCTGTTCGTCATTGTGTCTTTAATGCATTTGATTATGTATTTATTTTAATTGTTGTGTTTTTCTAAAGTGATGATTTAAAAATATATATAATGGTGAAATAACAATGTTTATATTTTAATATGCAAACACAATCATAAATTAACAATTAATTAATTGAATATATTAAAAACAATGATAAAATAACCTAAATTGATATAAAAATAAAACATAATGATAAAAGTCCTATTGTATTTTTTGATCGGAACTGTGTTATCTTGAACATTATAGGTATTGAAAAATACAATGGTGAAATAATATAATTGTTTACTTTAATTGTAAAACATAATGATAGATAACAAATAGTTTATATAATTATAGAAAACAATGACAAAAATAACCCACTATGTTATCTTCAACACTGGTATTTTGAAAAATACATTGATGAAATGACATTATTGTGAACTTTTAATTGTAAAATACAATAACATATAACAATAAGTTTATATAATCTATAAAAATAATGACAAAAATAACGCATTCTAATATATTGAACACTATGAGTTTTAATAACAATGGTTGAATAACATCACACTCTACTAATTATAAAACACAATGATAAATAATAAGTTTATATAATCAGTAAAATAATAACAAAAATAACATAAAATGGTCTAAAACATAAAACACAATGAAAAATACATATAAAATGATGAAAATATACGACACAATTAACTGATATTTGACATAATGGACGTATTAACACAATGACACAATGAACTCATATGAGTTTCAAAGCATAGGGTTACTTGAATTTATATAATCGAACGGAAACATATTATATTTGACCTCATTCGTTTTCAAATAATCTAACATATTTACGAATTTCGCCCCAACGATCCTAAATCATATCGGTGGTGCGTTCCCTACAACCAACATGCTAGTAGAAAGACTCCCTAATTTTTGCTCAAAGCATCTTTGATTTTTGATTGTCTGCTACAAAAAATATTGAATAAAAATGTTAAAATAAATAAAGTTAAACAAATTTTTAGTAAATAAAATATTTAGCAAAATACCGGCTTTCCAATATTGAGATATTTTAATCTAAGCACGACACAAAGCAAATCTCTTTTCTTTTGACCAAGAAGTACTTTTTTCGTTTAAGAGGCCACAACTCTTCCTATTTACTTGAACCTCCCACTCCTCCCATAAACTTGTGATGAAAGCATATCTTTGCTTGAACATTAGAAACATCTTCAATCAATGATTTGCTTTGAGTCGGTTGTGTCTCCGGAATGACCTCGTCGGGAGAACCAATTTGACTAAACGCAAAGTTTGTAAAAGCCTCGTCCTTCAAAAGATCCAAACTTTGGTTGAACGAAGCATCCCAATGACCTGATATTTTCTAGTGGAAAGGGTTTTCAAAAAAATGAAGACGGAAAGGAGAGAAAATAGATAGGAATTTGGTGATTTTTTATAAAGTGTTGGAGTACTATTTATATGTTAAGATGTAAAATTTTGAATAAAGCCCAACGGCTCTTTTCACACACCCCAACATTCAACGACTCTTTTTTCCCTCGTTACCATGCTCGTGCTAGTCCCAATCACGCCCTAGTCGTGCCTGCATGTTATTGTGTGCGCGACCGAGTGATAAAGCCAAGTGGCTCATGCCCTTGGTCGCGACTCGACAACAGATGACCTTATATATATTAGTATTATGCCCGCACGCTTTGCAGTGCACTTAACTGCTCGTGTTAAGCGGCAACGTTAGACCATGAAAACATTGATGTTTGATAGTTGATAAAATAAACGTGTTACAATAGCATATTATTGTTAGAAAGAATAACTAAATACCTAGTATACAATATAAATCAAAATTAGGTTTGAAATAAAATAAGCATGTCAAAAGAGTACGCTCGAAATCTTAAAGGACGTCACAAGATTGTGAAAATAAGCATTGATGAACTTGAAAGGTAACTAAAAAATGATAGATGTAAAAATAAACTAAAAGAATGCAAATAATAAAGTTAAAAAAATTGCACAATTGAATTACTATTAGAGTATTTGTTAAACAATGCTAAATAATTCAAACAACAAAGTTTAATTAAAAACCTTGAATGTTGAAAACAAATTACTATTAGAGATATAACCTAGGTTATTGCTTGCTTATTATTCTAGGGTTTGTGTTTCGCACACCATTGATTTGACTAGGCATCGTAAATGGTTGTTTGCTAGGTCCTAAACGGTCATTTACCATACTGTAAATGGTCGTTTACAGGTACACAAACGACAGTTTAGCTTTTCAGAATTGAAATCTCGAGCTTTTTGCAGATAATTTACAAATAGTCGTTTATCTTATTCTAAACGGTCGTTTATTACTCAATAAATGGTCGTTCTATTCTCTTCGTTCTATTAATACCATATCCACCCACTATCACATTACCACCCACCCACCACCATCACATTACCACCCACCTATCACCATCAAATTAGCACCCACCCACCACCATATTTACTTACCACCCACCCACCATTCTCTTATTATACCCAAATTTTACCACCACATTCACCATATTTTACCAACCAAATCATATCAAACAATCAACCATCCATTCATCTCATTTTATTAACATTTCATCCCCTTCTTCTTCTTATTAAAATTTTTAAAGTTTTTAGTATTAACAAATGTTAGATTGTTATTATTAATATAAATTTTAGTTAAATATATTTTCTTTTGTTACTAATAGTAATTATCTCAGGTAATGCTTTCAAGCTCACGTCAAGATACGGTAACGGTTCGTGTTTCGAATCATCATTGGCTTCAGTTTCGTCCAGCGTCAGATGAATATAAAAGACTTCAAAAGCTTTTAGATAAAGAATTCGAGCCTTCACGTTTGATATCTTGGAGCTTGTTATGGGACGTCGGGAAATTTACCCGTACTCGTAACATGATGAACGACCATGGAGAAGATTTTTTTGCCATAGTTCGAGACATAGTTCACATGTAGATAACACAACTCAGTCGTCTCTATATCTCCACCCTTTATTAACACAGATCCCAAAAATTTTTCATCTATATAACACGTATAGAGAACGTAAAGAGTGATGGTAAATGTAGGTTTCGTGCAGTTTCCTTTTCCTTAGGATTAGGTGAAAAATATTGGCTGAACATGAGGTATGAGCTTTTAAACGAGTTACATAACAATTCTAATTTATACAAAATGTTTTCTATGGCTCATATGATGAGACAGAACGTATTTTATTATGCCTACAATCAGGTTTGGCTCCTAATCAACACTGGATGATAATGCCTTACACAGGAATATTGATCGCCAACAAATTTAATGTGATTGTTCAATGCTTATTTCCACTGAAACTACGACTTATTTTCCGTTATGGACAGATGCGCATGAACTCTGTACCACCAATTCATTGCTATTGCACATGCGTGTTACTTTTTAATTTAATCATGTAGGCTACTAGGCTAGTTGGTTGTTTTAATTTGTTCATAATGGTTTTAATCACTTAAGGTTTGAAGATTCAACTTTTATAAATGTTTGCGTTTGAAACTCATATATAGAAAGATGAAATACTCTTTTATTAGCATTAGGATGGTCAATTTGAGGATAAAGGAATGAGATATACTAATACAATTCTTATATAGACAACCCTAGTTATCCGAACAAATGTTTTATCCAGAAAATATTTAATAAGAAAAAACTCTTAAAAGACTTGAATTAATATCCAAAATGAATGTATGCATATGCTAGATTTACTTGGACGTAAAACAAAGGAGCAATGAGTCACTGTCATAGTCGATTAAAAACAAGCCTTTTCACTTATATTAATATACAACCAGTGCCGTCCTCGAGAATCATCGAAAAATTTTGGGCCCTAAAAGAGTAGAAAATAATAAATCCCTATAATATAAAGTCAATAACACACGTAAAAAATGTATATGACAATAATTTTTATACCAATAAACAAAATAAAAGTATTATAGCCAAATAATCTCATTCTTTTGGTAATTCTTCCAGGCTATTGTTGATTGCAATTCTCCCTGATTAGGCTTAGTCACTTTTGGTTTTAATTGGATTTTAAATTAGAAAAATGATAAGGGGTTAAACTAATTAAAATATTAGTGGACTTTAGTGTTTGATTGGGCTAAAATAATTAAAAAGTTAATGGTAAGGATGAAAGTTAACCCGAATCCGATAAGAATATTCGAAACTCAAGATATCTGGGACGGGTATGGAGTCGGGTAATCGGGTATGGGACAGTGTATGGGATTAGTTTCTATTTTTTTCGCGGGTATGGGATTTGATGGTATACCCGTTTACTAGACCTGATTATCTAATAAAGTATACTCGTTTACCCGAATATATACCCAACCCATTGCCTAAATCCGTCCCACTCCGACCCATTGACATCCCTAGTTAATGGGTTTGTCAGCCTGTAGCGTTTTTGTCTAAAATAAAAATATACATACATATATAATCTAAAAAATTTAAAAAATTTCAGGCCCTAGGGGAGATCGCGAGATCGGATCTTGGATAGTCGCTCACCCGCCACTCTCAGGGGTGCCCCTGTGTACAACATAAAAGGTATTCGGGATTGATTTAAAATGATTTAATATCAAGGAGTATCAAGCATTTACATTTCACTCTTTATACTAACCGTATTCGTATAGTTTGAGAAAAAAATATAGTTTTTATGCAATCGAGCACTTTGTCTCATTCCGTAATATATGAATTAATTGTATAGACTAACTTCTTATTCCTTAGATTTAGTAACTAATATTCATCCTCTATATTTACTTTATATTTTTTAATGAGAAAGAGAAAAAATAATAATAAATAGATAAACAAGTATATGGTATAAAGATGAAGATTGAGATGAAATGGGGTTAACAAATTAATTTAAGTGTTCTTTAAATTTTAAAGATATGGATAAGAATAAAGAATAGGTTTGTGAGTGCTCGAGGAGTTTAAGTTTTGTTGTTATTTATAAAGTTTGCTTTAACGCAACTCCATCAATTGAACCCCAACTATAGACACTTAGAGATATGATTTATGAAAATGAATCATAGGACATAAGATCAACACATGCCAAATAAAAATATGTTATGTTTTTTTGAGCTTTAAGAGTGAATATGTTATACACTTATACCAACTGAACCCCAACTTAAGCTTATGGACTAAAAGCTCTAAACAGCGGTTCAATTAGCATGGAAAACATGGAGGAGAATCCCATGGTGTATCAATAGTAACTATAAATAAACACAAAAGCCATGATAACTATGAACCCCAATGGTTCTCTTTATTATTTAAGAAATCTTTTAAAATAAAAAGAACCATGATAGTTATCATAAGACATAATAAAAGCAAGAGAGGAAGGATGACAAAAAGATAGGGGCAATCATAGTGTTGATGTCACATATTTTCTTTTATATGTTGTGGACTTCTGGTTTAACTTGTACTCAACCAAGTCATCATCCTCCACCAAAAAGTTACTTTTCCACATGGGCCTTAAAAGTACTTATGTTTCCTACATAATATATATATATATGTGGTTTTTTAAGCAAACTTTTTGATGAAATTTTCACAATTAATTTCTGTAAGAACTTTTTTTAGTTAAAATATTAAAAACACATTTAATCTTTCTCGTGAAACTATCAGGCTTAACTAGAATTAGATAACACCATGCTATTTCTCTAAACCAACCATTACAAAATGATTAATATCTAACTACGAGCTTCTAGCATATTAAGTTCACCTTTTGAATTTGGAGTTAGACTTTGACTTTATTGTATTCTCTTGACGTTTGATGTTTTTTTATATAATTATTCGTATAATATTTAGAGAAAAAAAAAAACTATCGAGAAAATCCAAATAATTTAACATTTCAATTTCAAAGAAGTTTTAGGATTAACTCACTTTTCTCTTAATTATTCACGGAGTGATATTATCTTTTATTATATTAACTAAAAAGTAAAAATTATTATATATTTAATTACTTTTAAATTATGAAATAGTTTGATATACGAGTTTTGATATTACTTTTCAAATATATACCTTTTACAAGTCATCTATCTTATATATTTATCATAAAAAGTTAATAATAGCTAATTATGTGGCATTAACATCGTACAAACTTTCAACTCATAATAACAATTTCAAAAATACTCATCTAACGTGTTTATAATAATTATCTAGTTACGTCGTGAACTTATCGTAATAACCTTTATATGTGTATACATATATTTATTTGTGCAAGGGCATGTGAACAAAAATCATTTAGTTCACATAAATATAGGTTTTAATTTAGGGATTTACAATGATTACTTAGGGTGTTTGAGTTTGGTTTTGTGCTAGAGCATCTAAGCGGAGTTTAGTCAAGTACACGAGAAGCCCTTTCTTGATAGATTTGCCCAGACAAACCCATGGACTGCACACATACACCCCCCTCTTTCCCCCTCTCTCACAATCAACCCCCTCATCCTTCACGGGCTCTCCATACAATTTGGCCTTTGGAAACCACCCTCTTACTCCTTCACGTAGGTCGCCTCTCTCTGCTAGCTCGGCTCGGCTAATGGATGGTCATGGGCTTTCCGTTGCTAATGTTCTGTAGTTGTGGCGATGAAACTTGGATGCTCTATGAACATTACACCATAAATCCATAATTGATGAACATATCAAGTGCCAGCAGATAAATAAGAAATACTTGCAAGTTGCAATATTAGTTTTAGGAAACAAAGATTGGTATAATAATGTAAGATATCAACAAACTTATATATATGTCAAATTGATAAAAAGAAAATGCATACCAAAATTATAAAAGTGTATTTGAAAAAAATAATAACAAAACAAGAATACTATTAAATCTTTTTTAAGTAATCCTACTACTCTAATAAAAGGGTAACTAAGTTGACACATGTCACTTTTTAGATTCACTTAATGCCACATGGCATCTTGACATTTAACAATAAATTATTTCCCGCCCAAAAAAATTCAATCTATCATTTTTGTATTAATTTTTTTAAATACACATTTTGTTTCCAAATATAATTCCATCCAAAATTAACTGGAGATAAATCAAAATCCTTTCATTTTAAACTAAAAAACATATATCTCTTACTTTTACTCATAACAAACTCTATTGGTTAATTTTAAAATTATATTCTAATCAAATTTTTATTTTTTGAAAGATAAAATAAGTCATAATTTTAATATAAATGTTACTTTAAGATTGTATAGTATCACTCACAGGCACACCAATTATAATGTCTTATATGTTTTTTTTATAGAAACTACTATTAGTAAAAATAAAGAATTGCTTTTTGAAATTAAAATAAATAGTATTAAAAATGTATTTAAATTAGACATCAGTATTTTTAATTGTCTTTTATTTCATTGCCGTCTCTTTTTCTTTTTTAATTTGTTACCATCAACAAAATCATTATTTTTCAGAATTTAATATGTTTTTAACTAATTTTGAAACGTGTTCTTATTTCGTTAGAAATATTTTATTTTATTTTATAAGTGATTTTTTAATTTATCAGATAATGTTTTTATAGTTTTTCTTTTTATCCAGTTTATTATATTATTTTTTATTTAGGTAGAACTCTTTAATCAAGTTTATTAAGATATAGAGTAATCATTTTTAGTATGGAATTTAGAATTTTTTTTAATTAATTTTTGTATTGTCCATGCTTATTTGTATTATCATGTGAGCGAAAGTTTAATAGTAAACTCAATTAAATATGTGTATGATTATGAGTTATAATTAGTATCAAAATATATCACAGACAATTCTTTCTATGAGTCTATTTTTTAGTAAATTTCTATACAATTTTATTTACACTATCATATTTTACGTTTTTGTCATTTACAATTCCTCGAGACGAGATTAGTCAATATTTTACGTTTTTTAATTGTCAAGTTAGGTTATTTAATTAAAATTTTAAACCCATGTACATTATCAATGGTTTTCTCATACAATACTTTGTTAAAAATTTAATATAATTGTTTATTACTTATAATTTTACTCATACGTAATTTTAATCGTATATTTTAAAATATCATTTTATAATTAATAAAATTTTATTTTATTTAATATATTATTTATTAAACCCGTGTAATACACGGGTTCACTAAAACTAGTAAATGTTATATAGAAGTAAAATGAATTTCTTATAATTAATAGTATTTCTTATCAACGTTTCTGTTTAATTATTTAAATACATGACACATGTCAAGTAAATAATGAATTGATTAGTATTAAAACTTTAAGCACTTAATAATTAATTATCATATTTAATCTTATTCCTTTTCAATGTTTCTGTTTATTTCTTCATATATACCTAACCCCAGTTTGCAACAAAATCACGCATTTATACTATGAGTAACATTTTATCGAGCGTGACAAATTTTTGGTTGGTGACCCGTTGGACAAAAGGACTACGATGTAAATTTCAGAAATTTTGTGCCACTTTCAATTATGAGTTATTTACTCCGAAACTAATGATATAAAACGTGTTAGGCTTATAAAACTTGAAATTTAATCTAAAAATAAACAAAATAATTGAAAATAAAATAAACGCCGGCTGCAACACGCTCTTAATAAGTGTGCACCCTACTAAAAAGTACACATTTAGTTATAAAATAGCTTGTCTTTATATGCTCTAACGCGGTGTTTGAGGGATTGAGTTTTGTGTTCAATACTCCTTATATTTTATGTATTCAGTTACTATAAGTATTTATTTATGTATTTATTTATGTATGTATGTATTATTTATTTATTTATTTATTTATTTATTTATTTATTTATTATTGTTAAATTGAAGAAGTTTTGATTGTGAACAAAAATTAGAATGTTTGTTGATTAGAACTAGAATTGGTAACTAAGATTGTTTTTGAGTTGACGAGTTATGTTAATGTTAAACCAAAGTTATTTGATGTCAGTTTTGTATCCGACTCATTTCTTTCATTTAATTTGTGTTGTTCATTTCTCTCAATATATAATAGGGTAAGAATATATCGTAAAAAATATTTAGTTACAATTAATATGAAAGTGACATGTGATATATAAGTATAAGAAAAATCTGAAAGTGACATAGTTATAAAATACAAGGCGTGCAAGGTGTTTTGAATTTGATGTACTTTAAAGTCTTTTTGTCAATTCTTTGATTTTGATATTAAAACTTTTACTAATTTACTAATAGCAAAATAAACAAACAAACAAACGTACCCAATATATCATACTCAAAAGCAAAGTCTGAGAGGGGTAGGTGGTGACGAGTCGTTCCTCTATATCTTGAGAGATAGAGAGACCGCTTCTAAAGAGACCCCCGACTCGAGAACGATAGCAAGCAGATTATATAGCATACAACACATAGGTATATATCACATAAAGGTTTAGAATAAACATAGACAATATTCTTAAGTATATTTATAAGCATAACATACATCACATAAGCGTAGACATACCCATAAGCATAACAACCCAAAGATAGTGCATACATTAAATAAGTAACATGTTTCACCTATAAAGGACAAATGTCGATTAACTACACATCACGCGGGGGATCACGCATCAGGTCTTCCTTTACTCTTCCTACCCACAGATCCCACTAAAAGTCCTTAATTTAATTTTACGCCTCCACGCACTCCTATCCTCGATCATGTGCTCGGAGAGGTGCAACTCTACCATATCTCGCCTAATTATCTCGTCCCAAGTCAACTTAGGTTTCCCTCTACTTCTTCTACTCTCTATGGTGATGTTCTCTACTGCTCTAACAGGCGCTGACATCGGTCTCCTCTTCACGTGCCCAAACCATCTTAATCTTCCCTCTCGTATTTTATCCGTGATATAAGTCACCTCCAGCCTCTGTCGAAACACGTCGTTCCTTATCCGATCCAGTCTTGTGTGTCCACACATCCACTTCAGCATTCGCATTTCCGCGACCTCTATTTGTCGCTCGTGTGATTTCTTTATGTGCCAACAGTATGTTCCGTATAACATAGCTGGACGTACCGCCACTCTATATAGTTTTCCCTTTACTTTTGCTGGAAACCTATTATCACACAAAATCCCTGATGTTGCTCTCCACTGCACCATTCTGCTTGAACACGGTGGGCTACATCACTGTGTATCTCTCCGTCCTCCTGTATGTACGAGCCCAGATATTTGAACCTAGACGTATGTGGGACCATTAGACCTTGGATACTGATTTGGGTGTCCTTTTCAGTCTCTCCACTAAAGTTATAATGCATGTATTCCGTCTTAGAGCGACTTATTCTTAAGCCTTTGCGCTCTAGTGCCACTCTCCACTGTTCTAGCATCTCGTTAAGCACCCTTTTAGATTCTGATATTAACACAATATCATCCGCAAACAGCATGCACCACGGGACTGACTTCTTTATAGACTAGGACATCTAATCCAACACTACTGTAAGAGATAAATGAGCTCAATGTCGATTCTTGGTGAAGTCCCACTTCCACTGGGAAGAAGTCTGTGTCTCCGACTGGTGCTCGCACATATGTTTTTTCCGCATCATATATATCCTTGATTATCTTGATATACCTCTCTGGTACCCTTCTATGTCGTAGACTTTCTCAAATCAGTTGTCGCGGAACACTGTCATAGGCTTTTTCTAGGTCATGAATACCATATGGAGTTCCTTTTCTTTTCTCTATATTTCTCCTTATATCCTCCTTATGACGTGTATGACTTCTGTTGTAGAGTACATTGACATAAATCCAAATTGGTTTATCGCTATATGAGTTTCGCGTCTAATTATCGTGTCAATAACTCTTTCCCATAGTTTCATCGTGTGACTCAATAGTTTTATTTCCCTGTAGTTTGCACAACCTTGGACATCTCCTTTTTTCTTATATATGAGGACTATGAAACTGTTTCTCCGCTGCTTCTTGCATCTTCCCAGTCTTGAAGATAGTGTTGAATAACTCTATTAGCCATTACAGTCTCTCTTCTCTCAAGCACTTCCATACTTCAATCGGTACTAATGGCAAAAATACATACATAAAACTTTTAACACCAGCATTTAACCCGTGTGATGCCAATCAAACGTCACAATTATGGTGGAGGAAGAACCTTGAGCAGAGATGACTGTGAGACCACTATAACTGATTTTGCCAAATTTTAAACAATAATGTCTAAGTGTAGAATGACTTTCGTGCTTGTAGCGAGTTTCTAGCATTTCACGAATCATGCTTGTCAACGGATCATTGTCAACGATACTTACAATGAGTCTTTTGAGACCCCTCACTCATTTCTAGCAGATCCCTATTGCACCAAATTTCCGGGTTTCTATTATGCAGGATAACCTGAACCACAATTATGGTGGAGGAAGAACCTTGAGCAGGAGATGACTGTGAGACCACTATAACTAGTAGGTAAATACTAGAGAGAGTGAAACAAGAAAAGTAATTGTAGAACAAGAGCTTTTTTTGCTCCTTTTGCTTTTTGAGTGATGTGATCAACCAAGCCATCAAACATTTACTATACTCGCTTAGAGGGGCAAAATGATATTTTTGGACAAAAAAGGATAAAAATGGCTATAATTTCCGTTACCCAACGTTCAAAACGCTCAAAATGGGCTCCAAAGGTCTGAACAGGTAGTACCCACTACCCAGTCCAGGTAGGGTCCGGGTACATACCCGGGTATGGTCGGATCCGGTTACAGTGAGAAAGACAGGAACCGAGTAAGAACTAGCAGCCAAAGGGTACAGACCAGGCATTGTTTCCCCATGTTACAAATTGAACACAAAGAATTGAAAAATGAACAAGTTCGAATGACAGAGACTTCAGTGAAATTGATGAACGAAAGATTGAAAGAGATTTTAATACTACAAGGAAGAAGATCCTTTTTAAACACATCATAGCCGTTAACAACAATTAACAAACTATAACAACCTTCTATACTATCACTAAACACCTCATACTTTGATTATTGACATAAAGCACCCTTAAACTAATCAAAGTAATATGAAGCTGCTTCCGAAGCTTATTGTACTCCTTCCGAACTGCTTCCGAAGCTTATTGTACTCCTTCTGAAGCTTATTGCATGACTTCCGAAGCTTTATGCATGACTTCCGAAGCTTTAGTATATTACTTCCGAAGCTTAATTGATAACATCACATTGACTAGCTATAGTTGACTTCACAATCCATATAAGAATCAACAATCTCCACCTTGAAGTCAACTCTAGCATTCCATTAGCCAATTCCCAAAGCATCAAGACAGAAACTGAACTTTGATCCAGACAAACGGTTTGGTTAAAAACATCAGCTGGATTATATTCAGTATCAACCTTCTCAACATCCACATCCTTAGAGCTCACAACATCCCTTATGAAATGATATTTGACTCTAATATGCTTAGTCCTTTCATGAAATAGACTATTCCGAGATAACAACACTGCACCTTGGTTATCACAGTACACAACTGCACTTGATTGACTCCTAAATCAATTACAAACCTTTTCAGCCATAAAGCTTCTTTGACTGCCTCAATCAGAGCAATATACTCTGACTCAGTTGTTGACAATGCAACTACTGATTGCAATCTAGCCTTCCAACTGACCAGATTATCTAAGAACTTAAAAGCATATCCAGTAATTGACCTGCTACGATCCAAATCTTTAGCATAATCCGAGTCTACAAACCCAATCAAATTCTGTGCAGTATTACTCAACTCCTGCGCTGCATTAGCACTGACACCATATACTAAACCAAACTCTCTAGTACCATTAAGATACCTCAACAGCCACTTAACCGCCAACCAATGTTTCTTACCAGGATTAGCAAGAAACCTACTCACAACACTAACTCCATAACCAATATCAGGCCTGCTACACACCATAAGATACATCAGGCTGCCAACTGCATTTGCATATGGAACATTTCTCATATAAGCACATTCTTCTCTGTTTGAGGACTATCATTATTAGAGAGATTAAAATGATGAGCCAGTGGAGTACTAACAGGTTTGCTATTGTCCATACCAAAATTCCTCAACACCTTCATCAGATAAGCACCTGAGACACTTTCAACTGCTTGCAACTTCTGTCTCTAACAATTTCCATCCCAATAATCTTCCTGGCCTCACCAAGTTGCTTCATATCAAACTCATCCATCAGCAACTTCTTAATAACTTCAATTTGAGATTGTCTTTGCAAGCTATAAGCATGTCATCCACATAGAGTAACAAGAAAACATTAATGTGACCAGCTGCTTCTTTCACATAAACACAACTGTCATATAAGCTTCTTTTAAATCCATGACTGACAACATACTCATCAAATCTTCTATACCATTGCCTCGGTGACTGTTTGAGACCATACAAGGACTTTTCAAGAGACACACTTTATGTTCACTGCCCTTTTCTTCAAACCCTTTAGGCTGTGCCATGTAAATCTTCTCATCTAAGTATCCATGTAGAAAAGCTGTCTTAACATCCAGCTGTTCCAATTCTAAATCCTGATGAGCTACCAACGACAAAATCACTCTTATTGAAGAGTGTTTGACCACTGGAGAAAAGATCTCAGTGTAATCCACCCCAGCTCTTTGGGTGAATCCCTTTGCCACCAGCCTAGCTCTGAATCTAGGCTTTTCCCCAGGAGTAGCCCCATCCTTTAACTTGTATAACCATTTACATGCCACCAGCTTTTGATCAGCAGGTCTGTTAACAAGCTCCCATGTCTCATTCTCAAACAAAGATTTCATTTCATCCTTCATAGCAGCAATCCATTCACTCTTCTCACTTGAATTGACTGCTTTATCAAATGTCATAGGCTCATGCACAGCTTCAAACTCAGCTGCCATGTATGCCACCGCAGATATGTCATCCCCTTCTCTAAACCTCAAAGGCGGTTGAACATTTCTTCTTGGTCTTCCCCTACCAATACTGTAAGGAACTTCATGATTACGATCACTATCATCATCTTTGTCACTTTGAGTGCTTGTGTGTTCTGGTGTTGAAGGCTCCACCTCTATTTGAACACCCTTGGTTAGAGATTCAGGGACCTCTACTTGACTAGATCCACCTACTATATCCTTGTATAGTACCTTTTCATTGAAAACTACATCTCTACTCACCAAAACTTTGGAATTCTCAAGTCTCCATAGTCTGTAGCCCTTTACACCTTCTGAGAAACCCAGAAACACACATTTTTGAGCTCTAGGCTCCAATTTCCCCTGACTGATATGTGTATATGCCAAAGACCCAAACACCTTTAGGTTGTCATACTTCACCTTCTGACCTGACCACACCTCCATTGGAGTCTTCTTCTGGATAGCAGCACTTGGAGATCTATTAATCAAATAAGCTGTTGTTGACACAGCCTCAGCCCAGAAGGACTTAGGCAATCCAGAACTTGTTAGCATACATCTCACCCTATCTAACAAAGTTCTATTCATTATTTCCACCAACCCATTTTGCTGCGGTGTACCTGGAACTGTCAGATGCCTTGCAATCCCTTGTTCTCTACAAAACTTTGAGAACTCTTCACTACAGAACTCAAGCCCATTATCAGTCCTCAATTTCTTTACCCTTCTCTCAACCTGTCTTTCAACCAAGGCTTTCCAGTCTTTAAACTTGTTAAAAGCTTCATACTTCTTCTTTAATGGATACACCCACACCCTTCGGGAATAATCATCAATGATTGACAGAAAGTAATACGCTCCACCCAATGACACATGCTTTGCTGGCCCCCAAAGATCAGAATGTACATAATCCAACACCCCTTTTGAACCATGATTCCCTTTATTGAACTTGACCCTGTGAGCTTTACCCAAAATGCAATACTCGCAGAACTCAATGGTGCAATCAGATAACCCTGGCAACACCCTTGGTCTTTAGTTCAACCAATCCTTGTTGACTAATGTGCCCAAGCCTTTCATGCCATAAGATAGCAGCTTCACTTCCTGTGGCCGTCATCATAGACACCTCTTCTATACATACATCCCCATCAAGGGTGTATATGTTGTTCTCCCTCCTGGTCCCTGATAGCACAACCAATGATCCATTGATCACCTTAGCTTTCCAATTCTTGAGGCACACTTGATGTCCAGCCCTTTCAAAAGTGCCCATTGACATCAAACTTCTATTTAACTACGGAACATATCTAACATCAGTTAGGGTCATCTCAGTGCCATTGTGTAACTTGAACAACACTGATCCAATCCCATGGATTTCACAAACTCTATCATCCCCCAACTTCACTGTCCTGGACTTCTTTAGTGTCAATTTAGAATATACCTCTTTCAATGTGGTCATGTGGAATGAGCATCCAGAGTCTAACACCCATCCTTTGTTGTTGCTATCAGCGCCAATAGTCATCATTACATCTGCACTCTCATACCCATCAGAATTCCCATCTGACTGTGTGCAGTTGTTTGAAGCTTTAAACCCCCTTTCTCAGCCTTCTTACCTTTCCACTCAGGGCAATCTTTCTTTAAGTGCTTCTCTGATTGACACACAAAGCACTTCCTCTTGGATCTTGATTTGGACCTTGTTGGATGTCTGATTTTGGAATTCCTTGAGTCTCTTGTCTCAGGCCTGCCTCTTACAAAGAGACCCTCTCCACCTTCATCTTGTGAATCTGACCTTTTCTTCAACTCTCTTGAATTTAATGCTGCTAGTACTTCTTCCATGGTTAGGGTATTCCTACCATACAACAGTGTGTCCACAAAGTGTTTGTAATTTGTGGGCAAAGAAGTCAAGAATATGAGGGCTTGATCTTCTTCGCTCAACTTGACTCCAATGTTTTCAAGATCCAGTATCAGCTTGTTGAAGTCATCAGTATGGTCTTCAACTGATTTCCCTGAGTTCATGTGAAAGGTGTATAACCTCTTCTTCAAATACAACCTATTCGCCAAACTCTTTGTCATATACAATGACTCGAGTTTGGTCCAGATCCCCGCTGCCGTGGTCTCCTTCGTGACTTCACGAAGCACCCGATCACCCAGGCTGAGGATGATGGCGCTGTGGGCCTTGACGCCCTGTTCTTTCCATTTCTCGGTGATTTCCCTCCTTTCTTTATCAGTCGCTCCGACCGGAACAGGGGCTTCACCTCCGGTGAGTGCTTCCGCCAATCCTTGGTGAACAAGAATGGCCTTCATCTTCACTCTCCACAAACTGAAATCATTTTGCCATCGAATTTCTCGATTTCGAACTTGGTGGATACCATCGTCACCTCGATTAACCAACGCGATCGAATCAATTCTTCAAACTTGAGCCGAACCAGGCGCTGATACCACTTGTTACAAATTGAACACAAAGAATTGAAAAATGAACAAGTTCGAATGACAGAGACTTCAGTGAAATTGATGAACGAAAGATTGAAAGAGATTTTAATACTACAAGGAAGAAGATCCTTTTTAAACACATCATAACCGTTAACAACAATTAACAAACTATAACAACCTTCTATACTATCACTAAACACCTCATACTTTGATTATTGACATAAAGCACCCTTAAACTAATCAAAGTAATATGAAGCTGCTTCCGAAGCTTATTGTACTCCTTCCGAACTGCTTCCGAAGCTTATTGTACTCCTTCCGAAGCTTATTGCATGACTTCCGAAGCTTTAGTATATTACTTCCGAAGCTTAATTGATAACATCACATTGACTAGCTATAGTTGACTTCACAATCCATATAAGAATCAACACCCCAGATAGGAACCGGAACCGGTTCCTGCTAGGAACTGTTGGGTCGTCTAGACTACACTGTTGGAGAAATCTGTGCGAGCCAAAGTGTGAGAGACTCGACTGTTGTGCTTGTGAGCCCCAAGACGAGAAATGATCGGCTTGAAATGAGAGTTGTCCACCATTACAATTTACAAGACAACTTAATGTTGGGCCTACAATACTTTCTGTTGGACTACTAAAACCTGTTGGGCTGTAACCTGCAAAATTTGCTATGCTTGAATGAAAGTTGTTGGAAAGTAATTATATTATACTAACTAGTTTTTTAACCCGCCGCGCGTTGCGACGGCATCGTACGGGGTGTGATAAAGTATAGACTAAAAATCGACCCGACTTGTTTCCAGACTAAATTTACATCGAACCGTGAAAGCAACTCGAAGTTTAACGTTTAATGACACGTATATACTTGACCCGCCTATTTTCCAAACAAATTATGTCAAAACGTAAAACAACTTAAAGCATACATAAACCACATATATTACAATCGTCTTGACTCGTTTCCGAACTAAATTTAGGTTGAAACATAGAGTAACTTGGATTTATACCATCGAATGAAATGTTATATATGTAGACTCATTTATGTATAAAATTTTCATAAAATGTAAGCGAACGTCAAAATGTAAAACATCTGAAATCTTATATAAAAATATGCTGAAAACGTTTTATATTTTACACAACACGTAGGTAAAATATCAATGTTAGAATTAGTGTTTTTAAGTAAAAATTGCACTGGTGTAGAGCACTTAGATTTGAATTCAATAAATAAATACTATTATTATTATATTATTGTTAATTATTAGTTGAGTTTAATATATATATATATATTAAAACGGGATCCATAAATGCAACTAACATGAATCAAAATGTAAACTTGAAGACTTATGTGGTTAAATGCCAAACTATTAAACATTTTGTCCTCATTTGAAAACTCCTCAAATCCTACTATTTCTTTCATTCTAAAATTTTGAATTCAATAAATAAATACTATTATTATTATTATTAATTATTAGTTGAGTTAATATATATGTATTAAAATGGGATCCATAAATGCGACTAACATGAATCAAAATGTAAACTTGAAGACTTATGCGGTTAAATGCCAAACTATTAAACATTTTGTCCTCATTTGAAAACTTCTCAAATCCTACTATTTCTTTCATTCTAAAATTAATAGTATGTAATTAGTAACTTATGGTTGTATTTGTGGTTGTACTTCAAGCATTAGAGATTGTACATGTCTTTTGTTTTTATATTCTTTTATTTTTTTAATCAAATACCTTTATGTCTTTTACAATTTAACTCCTACATTTTTCACTTTTAACTTTGGTCGCCTATTCTTTTATTCTTTACAAAACGTTCGTATACATTCCGCTCTAATTTTAAGAGATAATACGTCATAACGTGCGTGTGTGGTTCAACGTTGTTACAACTTACACCTATTTTTTGCTACTTACAGACCAGTTGCAATGTCCGGATCCTAGATCAACGTAGCTGCTTTTTAATGTTATACGTTTCACAAGCGTGGTTCAACGTTTTAACATCCACTTTCCGTTCGATTTTATTTTTTATTTTTTGTTTTTTTTTTCTTTTGTAATGCGAGTTTTTCCCGCATTGGCGGTCGCTGATGGTGGTGTGACATTAATGCTATTTGGCATAGTTTTAATGTTATTTACGCTTTGGTTTGGTCTATGTTTCGACATAATTATGTTTGAAAAAGAGCCAGGTCAAGTATAATACGTTTCGTTCATCAGTATAGATTCGAGTTACTTTCTGGTTCGACGAGATTTTGGAGACACGTCAGTTCGATTGTTAGTTTATACTTTTTACGCAGCGTATGATGTCGCCGCAACGAGTGGATGATAAAACTGATTTCTTAAACATATAAGCTTCAAATGGCCAAGTTTATATTTGATGTTGATTAGAACCTATTTAAATGAAACCAAACTAAAAATTAAAACTACCCATTAAATATAGTACTTTCGAGCAAAGGGTTCGTGGCTAAATTATATATATATACAAAGAGTAAAGTAAATGTAATTTCACTTTAAGTAGTTGAGGGTTTTAGTATAATAATAGACGATTGATGTAGATCTAGAATTACTTTAAAGTGTATGTGAGTTAAACGTTTAAAACATACATAAATATGTTCATACATATACATGCACAGAGAAGATCATGACAAAACCTTAAGATCTGAGAAATCAAGAAAACACATGCAATCACACAGTTTAGTCTATATTTACTTTTCATTTATTACAAAGAGATACTTTTTAGCTAGTAAAAATATACCCAAGTACTTTTGATGGTTATCCTTTATATCTAAATCTTTAATTATCTTCCTCAGGGAGAAGAAATCTAAATGGAATAAGTGTCACTTTCACCACACACAACACACTACACTATAACCAATCAATCAAATTTTATTATGTTACACTACATCACATTACACCATATTTTAAATTTGGTGGTGGCAATGTTGGCACATCATGTTACACTACATCACTATACCACACACACAAATAACAAACAAAAGCTCAAAGGCAGCGCATGCCGTGAAGCGAAAAGTGTGGTGTGAAAGGGGGTGGCGGCTGTAGTGCCGGGCGGCGCCGAGGCTCTACGCCCTGTCCACCCTAAAGTCTTTCATTCCATTAAAAAAGAACTTTTTCCGCCATGGTGACAACGGCAATGGTCCTCTCGTCATGAACATAATGTAATTTGAGGTATTCTTTTGAATGGACATTTTTTAAATTGAGAAACAAGTGAACCTCTCCTTATCTACATATATTTCTTCCTCTCTAAAATCTAACAGTAATAAAGATAGTTCTAAACGCTGTTAAAAAACATTATTAAGCACCCTTATATCAATTACATACATGCATGTATAGTGAATCTCATAGTTGCTTTTATTCACCCAAATAGATAACCCCCACCAGGTCTACTTGTATTAAACAATAATATATAATATGAATTATATAATACATTTGTAAATTTATAATACAAATTCACTTTTTATATATATAAAATATAGAGATCTCAACTCGTTATCAGGTTATCACATGTAAATCGAAGGACGACATCATCCATCATCCTGCCTTTTAGCTAAAAACATGAGAGAAGATCAAATATTCCCCATGTGCCCTTTCACCTTTTTGTTGTGATCTCAAATCATTATACTTGTTATTACCTCAATTTCGTAATTTTTAAATATAACTAGCATTTTGCTCACACGTTGGCTTGGCTCAAATAGTATATCGAAACATAGATGAAAATAAATAATCGTAACGATTATTTCGGATATAGAAACCATTATGATGTTTTGAACATAACTAAAATATGTTATTTGGACCACGAGTTTTGACCATGCGTTGCAAGGCTTGGTTTTAAATAAAGTTTATATTGCAACGTACGTAGAGATAATCGTAACTGTATATTAGGAATTTACAAAAAACATTAAGTTATAGTAAGAAATATTAATAATATATTATATTTGGCCTGGACGGATTCGAACGAAAGTTACCATGAACGTAAATATACAATAAAAGAAAAAGAAAATGCAATAAAAATAATTAAATAATACAACAAACTATTTTTTAAAAAAATCATTTTTCTTAAAACAAATATTAAAGAGACATTTTTTTCTACAAACAAAAATTTAAGAAAAATACATTATATTTTATTTACTTAAAGTAACTATATATACGTAGTTATAATTATATTTATCTTAAAACATGATTTTATAATGTATAAATTTTTTTTACTAATTATTAATATTTTATTTATTCAATCCGGTAATACACGGAGACTGACCTATTATATAAATATTGTCGTGACATTAATTTATAGGAGTTTGTTTTCTTAATCTATCAAACTAGTATAAATATCTGGTGTTAGGCTAGCAATTTTCTCCTACTTAATTCGTAAGTTCACAAGTCAGAGTTATATATTTTTCAAACGTTGATACAACAAGTCAATAACGTTAATTTATAAAAACAATAAAGTTGGTAAGACTGTCCTCATCGCGACGCCCGTGACCACCCCGTCGCAGACGTGACCGTGCCCGCCGGAAGGGCGGCGATGGGGGAGATGACGTTGAGGCGGTCGATCCATCCCAAAGGCAGTGGTGGTGGGCCCCCCCTTTAAAATTAATTTTAAAATACAAATAAAGTGGTGCGCCCCACTATTACAAAATGATTTTCAAATGATTTTAAATTAAAATGTTTTTAAACTAAAAATTATAAAATCTTTAATTAAATTATAATTTAGAGTAATTACCGTTTGCATCCCTGAGGTTTGATTATTTTAACCATTTGCATCTTTACAGTTTAAAAATCTCCATATACCCCTAACGTTTTATTTTGTTCTCATTTGCATCCAAATGACTAATGACGTAAAAAATTCAGTTAACTTTTTATAAAATGACAAAATTACCCTTGTACAATTTAATGGGACCATCCACATCATCTTCTTCTCCTTTGACCACCACGATTTCTCTTTCTCTCTCTCTCTCTCTCTCTCTCTCTCTCTCTCTCTCTTACTTTCTTAAACATAACATGCACACACATATTCTCTCTCTCTCATCACTCCATCACCGCCACCATCAACACCACCACGCATCACCATCGCAACCGCCCCTCACCACCACCGTAGATTAAAACCCTAAAACATCACCGACCCACCCACACACACATTTCAAGCCCTAATTTTGATCATGCAACCCCAAAAACACCCTACCGGAATCTGACCTACCGTCGCTCTCCACCATCAAAGTCAATAATCATCCTCCTATTTATGCCCTACCTACCGCCACTAAAACCCCCACCGCCGACCCCCAACGTCTTATCCGTATCGCTGTCAACCTTAGCGTCGAGAGCGCCTTCGCTGTTAAATGGGCTGTCCACCAGTAGCTCCACCCCGTCCACCGTTAAATGGTCCTATTTTATAAATCTGCATGCTTCAATCGCTGAATACCTATTAAATTCTCACCAATGTTTGTTTTCAAACCTCAATTCTCTCTTTACACCCATTGATTTCTTCTTCTGAGCGTAGTTGTGGGGATATCGGTGTTGATTATTATCATTGGGTTCGTTTCTCCTTTGATTCAGGCCTAACTCTGCTTCTTTTGCGGGGTAGCCGGGCTCCGTCCGCCTCAGCGGGTTGTAAAGCCTCTTGTATTTACAAACTGCCAAATTCAGTCCCTGTAATTCTTTGATTATTTCATTCTAACCCCTGTACTAGCAGATCGGAGAAGAGATGCCGGTGTCGGAGGCTTCCCCGGAGAATGTCGATCGATTAACACTGTGACGCCGGTGCCGAGACTTTCCCCGGAGAATGGCATGGGGGTCGCTGCGCCCACATCACAATCCACACGCCTCCACCTCCGACGCGAGTGAACCCATTTCCTGTGAGATCTCTGGTAGAGAGAGATATATAGAGAGATAAAGAATGGGGAGTGTGTGTGTATGTGAAGGGAGAGAGAGAGATAAAGTTAAAGGGGATTTGAGTCAAGGGTAATTTTGTCATTTTATAAAAGTTAACTGAATTATTTAACGTCGTTAATCATTGGATGCAAATGAGAACAAAAATAAAACGTTGGGGGTATATGAAGATTTTTAAAGTAAATTAATTTTAATTCCATTATTAATTTTAAATAAAAAACGGTAATTTACTCTATAATTTTAATTCCAAATCTCAGGGATGCAAACGGTAATTTACTCTATAATTTAAGTATCATATTTTAATTAAAATGTGTAAATTAAATAAAAAATTTAATATCTTTACTTAAAGTAAATTAATTTTAATTCCATTATTTATTTTTAATTGAATAATTATAATAATTTAATATCTTTATTAAACTAAATTAGGAAATAATGTGAGGTGGAAAAATAAAGATATTTGTAGAAAGGATAGTGTCGGGGAAAAAATGTTTGTGGAAAAGAATGGGTGGATGTGAGTGGAAAGCTGATGTGTATGCTGATAGGACTGTATATAAGAAGGATGAGCTGTAGCATTGTGAAGAGTCTAACAACTAATAAGGTGACTACATCCATAGAATCATTGTCCTTATCGCGGTAGCAGAATGTTCATGTTTATATGACTCGCATGTATCCACATGGGAGCGCTGTCTGTCAGGTCAGCATTCATATGAACCGTACCTTACACGGCACCGGACTCCGGTCATCTCCCACACGGCTACCCGACGGCAATAACTACGGTGAAATGAACACAAACATTGATACTACTGAAACCCCAAAGTTAATATGTTAAATGGAACAAGGATGAAAATACATGATCACCCTAGCTACTCTCTTCCTCAAATTAATGGCGCCAATTGTTTGTCCACACACAAACTTAACAATGGAAGTTCCTACGGTGCTAATACAGCAACGAGATCTAAATAATGAAAGATGAATTTGAAGATGAATTATCAATCTTCATGGATCGTCGTCTTCACGACTACTTTAGTTGAACCCACTCGAAACCACTCGAACCGCCCTTCCAAAGGAGTGTCGGTTTTCAATGTGGTAATTATACTGCAAGGCCGCGATATTTCAAGTAAATTCTTGTTTATTTAGACATCCATTTTTGTTATCAATTGGGACACCTCTTTACCCCATCTCTATCTAGTATATAGAGATATAGAGAAGGATAGAGTGTCCAACTAACATAGGGTGTGCTAGTTACATAATAGTTATAACATAACGAGTGTATTTGTAACAACACATTTTACTAATTGTTAATATTTTCAATTTTGTGTATTAAAAGGTTTTGGTTATGTGTACACAATTTAGTTATTAGGACACTCTTCTCCTTCTCTCTCTCTTTATATCTTTTCTAATATGTACTTTATACATGCTCCTTGTAAAATAGCAGATTGATAAACTTACTTCTCTTTGAAGCGTTTATGAAGCTGTTTCTCAGCAGAGGAAAAATTCTTCGAGTTCGGTTGCAGGTGAAGTTTATCCGCCAGCACTTTACGGACCGAACTGATAAACGGTGACTGTTTTGCTGTAATATTGGTCGTCGGTGAGCCGCTGGTGTAAGAATAAAACTGCAGTTTGAGATGAAGTTTTTGATTTGTTTTTACAGAAACAGAAATTCATCACGTAGTAGAATTTGAAAATAAATATAAGAGAATCAGATCTCCGGTGTCTGATCTACACTCCGAAGGTGTGACGCTTTCCTGCAAATCAAACTCAATCTATTACCATTAGAGAGAAGATAACTAAATGCTAATTATTGAATAGATACCTCCAAATCTGGGATTGAGGTTCCTCCATTGATCGATTGCTCGAGCAAACACAAGTCCACAGGTACATGATCATCGGAGCTAGGCTCACGGCGGCATCACAACGACCACGTGCATCCTCCGCCGCAATTCGAACCGTAATGGAACGTCGATTCTCCGTCACCGACCTTTGTTTGGTATTTAATGGATTTCGCCTTTAGTGTTATTCGACAATTTGTTTTAGAAAACAACAGGTAATTTTATTAAAAAAATAAAAAAAAAAAATGCAGCTAATTTTATGACGTGCATTGCGCGTCATCTATTGCACGTCATAAAAATTTCATAGATGACACGCGCATGTGCGTCATCTAGTCATTATGACTACCCCTTCCTTGACGCGCATTGCCCGTCATCTTTTGCACATCATAAAATGCGCGTCATCTTTTGCGCCTCATAAACAGATGACGCGCGATGCGTGTCATCTATCGTTTATGACTACCCCTTCCTTGACACGCATTTGCGCGTCATCTGACCCCAAGATGACGCGCAATGCGCGTCATCTATTGCAGTTTTTCTAGTAGTGAAAACATCCTAAGAATAAGGTGCAACATCTTATGCATAAAAAAATAGAAAATTAGTATAATAGATGAAGTCTAAGCCAATTTAAGTAAAAATTATTTAAGCTCATGTACCATTATAAAGTCTAGACCAATTATTAGTATAACTATTTAAGCCTAATGTACTACTCTAATGCACATACAAAGTTAGTAATTAGTATAATATAAAATATATAAATTTGGTATCATGACTTTCAGGGTGGATTACATAAAGGCCAAATATCTGAAAAGTTTAATAAGCAAGATGGCATATGATAAATTTTAGTCTCCAACCTCATCCATTATTAATTCAACCAAAGAAACCTTTATTTGCTAGCAAGCTTTGTTGCAACCTTCACAACCTTTAAACCTCTACATTTTCAGGTTCTCTATCGTTAGCCTAGACCGAAGATAAACAGTAAATAAACTAGGTATTTGATCAAAAACTATGATTGACTCTTTTCTGCATTAAAAAACTTTTAACTCACAATATTACAATGACCCAAACGACTTTTATTTATAACAATGTAGAAACTTAATGACCAAATAACAACTATAATCCTATCTGTGGATGTTTGCTTGACGTCATACCATAATCAAAACTTACGAAATGCTAGACAATAACAAATAAAACGACAATTACAAAACAAATATTGACCCTAAATAAAAAAAAACGACTAAGTCAAGATTAATCCAATAATCTTCCTTTGATTATGATATGGACCCTCGTCTCTTCAGAGCACTTCATCATCCTCTTGAGCTTGAGCAAAGTTCGTCTCCTCTTTTCCATTCTAGCTAGGACACTTATATACTAAGGATCCTATTTAACAATGGATCACCGGCTGAATAATATCACTGAAAGTTCTGTGATTAGAAGTGTAAGTACATCTCTTTAAATATATTTTGATTTTTACCGCGCTTACATTATATTATTAGATAATTATAAATAGCATTTGATAGATGTTGGTTCAGGCCCTAACACACATACGTACACACAACTCATGTATAAAGAACAAGAAAGAGATTCCTCTAAATTCACTTACTCTCATTCATACTCAATTCTACATTATATAAACAAAACAAATCTGCAACAAAGAAAAGAAATAGAAAACTACCGATAAACCCCCACCGACTTTGACTAAACAAATAACTAATTCATGACGTATTCAATAATAAAAAAACATGTGACTGAAACAATACTCTCATGATCCGTTTCAAAACCTGAGGACCCGTACTTGTGAAACCCGAAACTTCAGGTTGACGATAATCAAAGTTATCATTCAAATATAATATTATAGTGCCTTACGTATATATATGAGCAAATTATGAGTGTATGTTATGAATGTATATATTATTTACATTTGCATGCATGAATATATCTATATATATATAACCATTACCAAATATATATATAAGTTTAAGTATGGGACATACATACATTTACGTAAGCATATATGTATGTATTATTATTGTTTGCATACTTGCATGCATGAGACTAATGTGCATGGATTCAAAAGTACGTATGCATGTAATCATACGTATAAGTTTAGGTTACCAAACCTTGTTTGATCAAAAATACTTCAGCATTATAAGACCAAATAAACCATGTTACAACCCAACTAAAACACCACAAAACAAAGAAACATCAAAAGTAACTAGCATCTAAATCAAAACTAAGCAAACCTTAACACCTAAACTCTTGTCTCGGCTCATTAGAAGCTTAACTAACCGATTACGAGATGATTAACCCCTAATCGGCTGGGACACACCTCACCACCCATGTGTCCACACCCTTGCATCTTGTGTTCTAAAAATTTGACACACACATGGGTTACTCACCAAGGCTAGCATAGCCATAATGATTACATCTCATTAATAAAGAACTCACCTTTTGTTCCTTTAAACCATACCGATTACCACCACCTTCACTATCTCCATCTCTCAATACTTCCAAGCACCAACACAACATCACAACCTACACACTCTCTTCATCTCTCGGTTTTATTTTACAACCATCCACAGCCGCACACCATCCCCATCCTCTCGGCACTATCATCAACCATAACCACCCCTCGACTACAACAATCCACTCTTTCTTTCTCTCGGTTTCCATAGCAAGCAACAACATCATCAAGTTCCTTTTCAAGGTTCTAACTTTAAATTATGTGTTAATTAATTATCAAAACATATGTGTTTAAAACAAACACATA
>CM044002.1:46804071-47065650 GCA_024085815.1 Flaveria linearis | reverse complement strand
TTTTTAAGTTTCATGTTGTAACCGATAACCGATCCATATTAGTGTTCGGTTATTCGGGTTCGGGTAAATTGGTTTTTCGGTTATCATTGGGTCGGATTGTTCGGTTTTCGGGTAGTTACCACTTTGCAAAATGCAATAAGCAAATAACTCACAAAATCAAAAATATAACAATGACCAATTAAAAATAGATAGAACAAAGCAGAATTTACCACTTTGCAAAATGCAATAAGCAAATAATTAACATAATCTTTAGATAGGTTCCATTGTTACAAAAGCAATACATAATTAAGCCAATTTGCTGATTTGGTCATCATGCAAATTACAAACGTGTCATTTTTAAAACCATTCTTCTTCACCTTCGTATTGCTACCTTCATGGGCTTCACTTACGCATTAAGTATGACTTTAACTAGCCAAATCCAATCCTATATAAAGAAATTCAAATAAACTTAGTAAAATAGTTAAATATAATATGTACAAATATTATATATTTATTGATAAAAATACCTTTATCATATCTTGTATTGTTTCCCAATCTTCTTCAAACTCGGGTTTGTCACTTGAGCTACCCCGAAGCCAATCTTGTGTGCAAATTAGACTTTCAACAATTCTAGGAGTCAATGAACTTCTAAACGGGTCCAAAAACCCTTCCACTAGTGCTAAAAACCGACTCCGAAGCCACGGTTGACACTGGGAATGGCAAACAAATCTCTAGCCATTAAAGATAGATCAGGAATCTAGGACTATTCACTTTCCACCATTCTAGAATATTAAACATTGATGAATCCTCTTCAACACTTTCGTTCACATACTTTTCTAACTCACCAACCGATTCAATTATGTTTGTTTTCATCTTTTCTCTTAGTTTGTTTCTCAATGGTGGTTTTGATGCCATAGCATCCGGGTTTTGGCGTTTCCCTAAAATCGAAGATGAAGTGGTAGACTCGGTAGTACTACAAGTAGAACTTGACGAATGAATCTAATATAATCATTATACAATTCATACATAGAATCCATTATGGTGAATGCCTTTTTGACTCCACAACGTTTGCCCCATAACAATCTTCAAGTAGTATAACCAAATATTTTACTTTGTTCCTTGGGTCAAGAATCAAAGCAAAATACAACAACAAATTCATTTTGTCTAAGTCATCAAAATACTATCAAACTTCACTTTCATTGCCATTGCATATCATGGAGATTATCATCATGAATAGCATCATACAAGATGGTACGAATAGAATAAATATCTTCAATGCATGAATTTGATGTCACATAAAGTGTCCCTGAAACCCTCAAAGTGACATCATAAAAAGGCTTCAAAAAATGACATAAATGTCTAACCTTTTGCCAATCGGTTGATGAAGGTATTGCAAGACCCGCTTTTTCAATGTCGGTCTTAAAATCATGTTCCTCAAGATCATACCTCTCAAAGTTTGTTCATAAGATTGGGCAATATCTAACATATGGTAAGTGGAGTTCCATCTTGTTGGAACATCTCTAATCAAGTGTCTTGTTGTACCCCAATTAACAATGTTAGCAAAGTTGTTGAATTTATCAATCCTAGAAGGTGATTGCCTAATCCACCTAACCACCCATCGAACTATCTCAACCGATCTATCAACCTTTTTTATACCATCTTGCACTACTAAGTTTAAAATATGAGCAACACATCGAATGTGTGTCCATTTTCCATTCAAGAGACACTTGTTTGAATTTTGAAATGTTCTTTTCAAGAATTCAATTGCCACATCATTAGCACTGCATTGTCACTGAAATTGTAAAAACATTTTCTATTCCCCACTCTTTTAAACATTTCTCAATCGTTTTCCATATCAATCCCACGATGATTCTCTTGTGGACAAAAACTCAACACTTTTTTTTTTAATTTCCACTCGTTATCCACAAAGTGGGCGGTTAGACACATATAACTAGATTGTTTGACTAGAAGTCCATGTGTCGGTTGTCAAACAAATCCTACCAACGTTTTTTTTAATAAAATCACCAACTTTTTCTTTTTCTTCCACGAATAAACGGTAAACATCTTTTGTTATTGTACTTCTACATGGTACTTTAAACGATGGTTGACACACGCTCATGAAATACCTAACCCCGCATTTTCCACAAAACTAAACGGAAGCTCGTCAGCTATTATCATTTGGGCTAAAGCCTTCCTAATTGCTTTTGATCGAATTTCCAAGACGTCAATATGTTTTCATCCCCAAATTGAAAAACTAATTGTGTTTGACCATCACTGATTGTAGCCAAATAAATGCACATTTCTTTAAATGAAGATTAAGATTACTCGTACCGTGAGATTTTGATCCATATCTGTAGCTTAAAGCACAATGTTTACATCTCGCTCTTAGAACACCCTCGTTGTCAGTAAACTTTTCGAAATGCAACCACACTTTGATCTCGGTTGGTATATTTTAGGTTGCTTCTCTTTTGTTTGTGTAGTTTCTTCATCTCTTTCGAGGTCAACCGTCTCCTCTTCAACTAAATTGTTTGATCCAGACATCTATCAATTCAAAACATAATCAAACATCTTGATGAGAAGCATGTTTAACAAAAAAAAGCGCAGGTAAACATATAATAAAACCTTGTACGATCGTGATAGTTGATGATCGCTTCGGGAACGATTTAAGAATTGCGAACCGATGAAGATTGCTTGTATATAGGTTTGTGAATTAATGAAGATAGCTTGCTGCTTGCTTTGGAGGGTCGAGATTCAAGATTGTCATTTGCAGCTTGGACTCTTGGAGTTTCTTGGGAATATAATTTTGAAATTTATCACTTCACGTAAAGGAAGGTACAAGTGTACAACAGTTGTATTAATCAAGCACACTAGCATCTAGCTATCTAGGATATGGAGCCTTTTAGGAAACTTCAAATTTAATCGGGTTAATCGGGTAACCCAAATTGATTATTTTTCTATCCATTTTCCGATCCGATCTACTTCGGATTAACCGAATATCCGAATAAGTTCTACCCGATAACCGTTCTACCCGACCCATTCTATCCGATTATGATTCGGATCGGTCGGTTTAATCGGGTTCGGGTAAAAACGACACCCCTAACCTGAATATCATGTTTCAAGAACATCAGAGTTTTTACAAATAAAAGACTAGATGAAGGAATAGCTTTGTTTGGTTATTATTCTATTGCTAGTTTGCATTTGATGATAGTTATTGACGGTTACCCTTCTATGTTTAAACAGGTGAATAATTCTTAGCCAGCTTATTAAAAAGCAAAAGAAGTATGATTGTTAACTGTTAAGCAAGCCAATTGGTGGGTTTTTTTTATTTATGTTCTCAACTTTAGCAGTTATAGGGTTGTAATATACTCCTTAAACTACAACCACAACTTCTATCTTTGTTTAAAAAAAAATTCAGTGTTTTAGCTATTATAGTATAGTTTAAGTATCCAAGATATATTAGAATTAAATGACAAAATTTAAAAGATAACACATGAAAATATACTATTACCATTAAAATTTTGTCATTAAATTTTTTTTATTTTGTTCTGGGTTTTCGCTATTGTAGTATAGTTTAAATTTTTAGATTCTGTTGTTGCTAATAATATCATTGAAATTCAATATCTCTAGCAAATCATTGGTTTTGTGAAATGTACTATTCTATATGGAAGGTCTTGTTTATTTTTCTAAAGCAGCTATAATTTTAAAAGGGTGAGGTTACTATGCAAAGTGTATTTTTGCTATAAAGTGTGACGACACAATGAGCTAAAAAAATTAAAAAAAATTATCTTACAATCTAAATCGAATTTCAAAAAATATTTCAGAGTCTCTGTTCCTCTCGTCGTCCTCTTTCAGAAAAAATAAAATAAAAAAATTAAAAAATTTCATTGTGTCCTTCACAATGACACAATGACGTCAGGACACAATGACGTCATTGTGCCTTACAATGACAGCATTGTACAATGACGTCATTGTGTCTTTAGCATTGTGTCTTTTATAATAACACAATGACGTCATTTTTTCTTTCATAAATGACACAATACAAACACGTTATTTTTTTATTTTTTATTTTTTGTTTATTTTTTTTCTTAGTGAGGACGGCTAGGGAACAAAAGCTCGGAATTACTTTTTTGAAATTCGATTTAGATTGTGAGATATACTTTTTTGTGACTTTTTTTTGACTCATTGTGTCTTCTCACACTTTATAGTAAAAATACATTTTGTATTTAAACCTCTTTCATTTTAAAATATTAAACTTTAAAATTAACTAAAAACGTAGTTGTTGAGATACTTGTGTTATAATAAATTTTAGAAACAATATATTTCATCTCATCTCTTAACAAAATCATCGAACGTTTTGTTACTATACTTCTTTCCAACAATTATCAATATCCAAAGTTTCTTCAAGTTTTAAAAAATATAATATTATAAATTTCTATTGATATTGGAGTATATGGTGGTGACAAATAAATGTTTTTAACTAGGATGTTATCTCGCGCTTCGCCACGGGTACGCTTACACGTAAGGGTTGTTATATGTGTAAGTTTACACTTTTCAGACAGGTTCGAAATGTGATAAGGAGTATTAAATTTGTAATGCTTGTTTTGACAATTTGTATGTAATAAATTTCAAAAGGAAAACAAAGGTCCTAAATAATACAAAGAAATAATAAGTCATTTGTTTAAAAAACTTAGGTAAAAACGAAAAAAAAAGAATATTAAAATAGGAAAAAATATCGAAGGCAAGGAGGTTTGAACAATTTCTTTTACTGAATTGAAAGTGTTAACTAACATTAATGAATAAAATTATACATGCATTTAATCAAAACATACAAATAACTATAAACGTATGTATAAATGTGAATGGAAATAATCTTATTATGAATTAACGACATATTTACATAATCGAAATTTGTTAAAAGCTATTAAAACTCGTACGAGCATAATTTAAAAACCAAAACAATTTTAACAAAAGAATACTAAGAAAAACTAGTTAAAATATTAATTAGAATGAAGTAGATAACCAATCAATAAGTTGAAAAAGAAAACAATATGAAGTGGAGGGTTGTGTTTGGCTGACTTGAATCCGGGTATTTACACCTATGAGTATGAGCTAGAACCATCAAACCAGAAAGATTAACATCGTAACAACTGAGAAAGCAATAGTATATAAAAAAAAGATACAAAAAGTAAAAAAAGTAAAAAAAAAAAAAAAAAGAAAAGAAACGTGAACACTTATTTATTGATATATCGAATGATAATAATTTTTTTTGAATATTTTTTTTAATAATCAAAATTTTACTCAATTATTAAAAAGTCTAGTGTTGGTAGCTCAGTTATTTCAAAAGTTAAAAGTAACAAACCCCGAGTATTCTCATCCTAAAATCCCTCATGATAAGTTTATTTATTATTTAAACATTCATGTGTATTATGAGAGGAAGCAAGAATGTTATAATGCTCTAGTTCAACATTTTGACTTCGTATAAAGTTCTAGTTGACATTTTATATTATCAACCCCATTCATTGTCGATCTTATTTATAACCGATTGAAAAGTTTTAATTCTTCGTCATCAAATACTTTGAAAATTCAATGCTTCAATAACAAAAGAAATTGGTTCCTATGTGGTACATAGAAATTGGTTCCTATGTGGTACATAGAAAATGTCACTACTCTAATAAAAAGGTAACTATGGTTGTCACATGTCACTTTTTAGACTTATCTAATGTCACGTGTCAGCACCACATTCATTCTAATCAAATTTTTCCCGCTTCTCTCTCCTATTAAATAACCACAATTAATTTTTAATAATATTATCTGTTTATTTTTATATTATAATTAGTTTTTAATAAATTAAGAAAGATAAATTTTTATTAATGTTATTTCTATGTAGACAGTTTTTTATACAAAGATTTTTTTCTAAAAAATAAAATTATTTTTACATAATATTTTAAAATTGGTTTTTAAAGTAATTTTTTAATAAAACAAAATAATTAAAATAGGAATTTATAGTAAGGAAATTTAAAAAAAACTAATGTTGTTTTAAAAACAAAATGTCTAATTTATCTTTGAAAAAATAAAAAAAATAAAAATTTTATATTATTGTTTTATTACTTATAACTATTACTTATACATAATTTCAATCATATCATGTTTTAGTCTATCATTTTATAATTAATAATTTTTATTTAATTTGATATTTTATTTATTCAATCCGTGTATTACACGGGTTTACTAAATCTAGGTGGATATAGAATCAAAAGTTGGTGAGCGGGACCCAGTGCCCTCCTTATGATCTCTAAAATATAAATAAATAAATAAACATTTACCTAATTTTGTTTTCGTCTTTTCATGCCCTTCACCAACCCCAGACTATTTATTAATTATTATTATACCTTTTAAACTTTGAAAACTTAGCTTTGAAAGAGTTTTAAATACAAAATGTTTTTTTATAAAGTATGAGAAATTAAGAACATACAATGAGTAAAAAAAAGTCGTAAAAAATTATATTTCACAATTAAAATCGAATTTTCAAAAAGTAATTCCGAGTTTTTGTTTCCCTAGTTGTCCTCACTAAGAAAAAAATAAACGAAAAATAAAAAAATTAACGTTTTTTGTGTCATTTATGAAAAACACAATGACGTCACACATGTCATTATGAAAGACACAATAACATTATTGTTTCATTATGAAAGACACAATGACGACATAGTGTCATATAAAGACATAATGAATTTTTTTTTTATTTTTTTCTAAAAAACAACGACGAGATGAACAGAAACTCCAAAATACTTTCTTAAAATTCGAATTTATATTGTGAGATATAATTTTTTAATAACTTTTTTAGTCTCATTGTGTCTTCTCACACTCTGTAGCAAAAATACATTTTGTAGCAAAAATACACTTTGTCACACTCAGTATGAGTTCATTTGTAAGAACAATCAAAGATAAGTTATCTCCAGAAAAAATTTCACTTATACAACAAAAAACAAATTCGTAAACTTACTGTTAACAAAATAAAAAAATATTACTTGGTACGAGAGATACACATGTCAAAACATATAAATATATTTACTTTAATTGCAATATAAAAGACAAGTAGTAGGATATGTCACGCGTTGCGGCGGTTTGTTTTTGAATGTCGATACGTAAATAAAAAGTAAAAAAGTCATTGTAACATTAAAAATACGAAAGCGAACATTAAAAAAACATTTAAGTAAAATCTAAAACAGTGTAAAACCGTCACATGTCCTGATTTAACATTTAAAATCATATTTTGTTAAATATTATAATTAATTAAAGTACCAATCATTTACAAATTATGTAGTTCAATGGTTAAGGAAAGCAAAGCCAAAATTATTATGCGAAGTTTCAGGAGTAGTATGAAATTAAAACAATTAAGGTATTATTTTTATAAATTTTAACCACCTTTAGTATCTTCCAATTCTTACTAATTAAGCAATCATTGGTCGTATTTTTTTTGAAAATTAACTTGTAGAAAATTTAATGCTAAAAGTATGTGATGCGTAGACAGGCAATTATTATTGTAAAAATAAATAGAAAGAAACAGCCTAATAGAATGCTTGAACAGGGGTGGAATTGAAAAATAGAATCTTAGAAACCATTGGACCAATCTTAAACTATGGGTTTAATTTGCAACATGTAATAGTTAACTTAAAAGAAATCGACAATAAAATAAAATAAAAAAGATATTGTAGCTACAGACCTAAATTTTAATATGTATATATAACATATAATATATAGTATATAATATATAATATCCAAAAAAATTAAAAAAAACCTAATGTATATATATTATATAATATATAATATATAATATATAATATAATATATAATATATAATATATAATATATAATATATAATATATAATATATAATATATAATATATAATATATAATATATAATATAATAATAATATATAATATATAATATATAATATATAATATATAATATATAATATATAATATTCAAAAAAAGAAAAAGAAAAACTCACCACCTACATATGAGATTAATAAGTAATAGAATATATGTATACTTCAAAGTAAGATTAAAAAAAAAGGTGTATCACCAACTTGTTGCCCACCATAGAAAGGAAAGTCACCCTACGTACTTCACCAACAAACGACCCAACTCTTGTCTACCCATCAACACTCTTTCCTTATAATACCATATTTCCCTTGTCATCTCATTTCAGGCTCACCACTTGATCTTCAACACAAGTTTGTTTACTTCAAGCAACAATACATCGATCACCATGGCCGCGGTCAATGGCGTCGCTAACAATCAACCGGCAAAACACCAGGAAGTGGGCCACAAGAGTCTCCTTCAAAGCGATGCACTCTACCAATACATTCTTGAAACAAGTGTCTACCCGAGGGAACCTGCACCCATGAAAGAGCTACGCGAGGTTACCGCGAAACACCCTTGGTGAGAACATATATTACTAAGAAACGCGAACTTTCATTGGATCTTTTCGGCGATTTTTTAAAGGTTTTGGACGTCTTGATTGTTTGTGGTATGAAACAGGAACCTTATGACCACATCAGCCGATGAAGGGCAGTTTTTGAACATGCTTCTTAAGCTCATCAATGCGAAGAACACCATGGAGATCGGTGTCTACACTGGTTATTCCCTTTTGTCCACAGCTCTAGCTCTTCCTGATGATGGAAAGGTAAGATAGTAATTAGTTTAAGGGCTAAACGGATCATGTTTGTGGATTCACGGGTCACACGCAAAAGTTTACACGAAACCAAAATCGTATCGCACACATAACACGAAGTCAAATTCACGTCACACACATGAACCTGAAATGACACGTGTATTCGCGGGGTTGTGAAGAACACAAAATAATAATAGTAAGTTCTATTTAATTATGTTCTTTACTCACGCTAATATTTCAAAATCTTTATATTTTTTGAGTAGTTTTGTATAAACTATGCAAATTTTTTAAAATTTTGACATAAAAATAGTTCAAGTTATTATTTGTAAACATATTTTAAATATATAAAAATAAATAAATAAGTGGGTTAAACGAGCTAATTCGCCTAGCTACTCATTGGATTTACACGAACACGGCCTGTTTAGTTAAACTTGTTTGCTGATTCGGTCCGAAACTGCCTCGAACCCATTTAAACCAAACTAAAACCCGCCAATTTCGTGATAGATTCTTGTCATATTTTTGTGTCGTGTTAAATATTCACACCCCCAATTAGTTTTGATATATTTTACGGTGTCTGTAGTATTTTATGTCCTCAATATTTCTTTTGGTGTTTTTAGATTTTGGCTTTGGACATCAACCGTGAAAACTATGAAATCGGACTTCCCATCATTGAAAAGGCTGGTATTGCTCACAAAATCGATTTCAAAGAAGGTCCTGCACTTCCTGTTCTTGACCAAATGATCGAAGATGTAAGTAGATGATTATATGATATCCTATATATGATTTACTTTTATTTATAAATTTTCGGTTTTATCATTTGTAGAAAAAATTCCATGGGAGTTTTGATTTTATCTTTGTGGATGCTGATAAAGACAACTATCTTAACTACCACAAAAGATTAATCGATCTCGTCAAGATCGGCGGAGTGATTGGCTACGATAACACCCTTTGGAATGGATCGTTGGTGGCACCACCCGATGCGCCTCTCAGGAAATATGTTAGGTATTATAGAGACTTCGTGTTGGAACTTAATAAAGCATTGGCTGCAGATCAGAGAATAGAGATTTGTCAGCTTCCTGTCGGGGATGGGATTACTCTATGTCGTCGCATAAGCTGAAGTTAAATCTGTATCGAAAGTGGTTGTTGCAAGGTCAGCAATAGTTGATGCTTCAGCTTGCTGATGTTTATGTTTCAATTTGGTCTGAAAGTGAAACTCGTTCATTGTTGTATTCTTTTTCGATGTTGCTTGTTTTCTCTCTATAAAAATATTACCATTATTCAAAATCATGATAAAATTATCAATATCTTTTATATAATAGTTATGAAAGAATATATTTTATTTAATTTTTTCAAGAGAAATCTATGGTTACTATTTAGTAATACTATCATTCCATATTATAAATTTCCAATTAATAAAGATAATATAATGAAAATGTTGTTTTTGAGAAAAGTAAAACTATGCATTTCATTTTCACTTGGGGTAACACTTTCAAAACCTTTGCCTGATTCATTTGTTCAGTGTTCCGTGACCAATGTGACAGTCGATGTGGAGGAAAGAGCCAAAGAGGGAGGGCAATAATAGGAAGTTATAATTATGGATGTTCATCGGATCGGATAACGGATTATTCGGATTATTCGGATTTGAAAATTTCAGTATCCTATCCGAAATCTGATCCGATCCGAATAAGGGTTTTTTATCCGATCCGCATCTATCTGAATTCAATTCGGATCGGATTCGGATATATCCGATAATCCGAATAATCCGAATTTATCTGAATAAACCGTATAATAACTTTTTTCTATTTTTTTGTTTCTTTTTTTTGCTAATCTTTTATTTTTAACATTTTATAAGTTGGAAATCACAATAAAAGATATAAAACTAATAAATAAAATTTGACTTGTACGCAAATTCAAATTTAAAATATAACAGGTAATTACATAGAACCCGAAGATTAAAATCTCTAATTTAAAACGACTTATTACATAATTATTTAGGATTATGACTAGAATGTGTAAATATTCTTGTGTATTGAGTTGAAAATATAAAAGATAGTTGAGTAATGAGTATTGGACTAGATTCATAGTTGAAATCTTATTCAGATTAATCGTATATCCGAATAATCCGAGATTCATAGTTGAAATCTTATTCAGATTAATCGTATATCCGAATAATCCGAATAACCTGAATAAAAAATTATACTACCGAAATCCGATCCGAAATCCGAATAAGGAATTTGGATTCGGATGAGATCCGATCCGAATATCCGAATAAGGATTTGGATTGATTTATTCGGATTCGGATACGGATCGGATTTCGGATATTTTCGGATATCAGATTTTTTGAACATCTAGATTTTTTGAACATCCCTGGTTATAATGGCATTGTAATGTATAAAAGTTGCTTAACCAAGAGTCTTGTTATTGAACATGAGTACTCGCCGGATTGAGATACTCCTTGAGGTCTTTCTTAAGCAAGACACTTGGTTTTTCACTTGAGGTCTCACCTCTTTGGGATGCTCGCAGGGCCGTCTTCGAGATTTCGGGTGCCCTGTGCGAGTACTAAGAAAGGAGCCCCTCTAACATGTCTAAAAGGTTGTGTGGGGAGCCTCTCAAAATCGATTATTGACTTACTAGACTCACCCTATAACATACAATTACTATAAAGTTTATAGCTTCTTTATATGTTAATCTACCTATAGTACCAAAACAAAATGAAAAAAAAAAGAAAAAAAGGCTTTTTGGCCCTCTCTAAAACATGAATTTTGTAGGATCACCCATGTAGAGAAATACTCTAATAAATTAAGAGTTATGAAACGCTTCGGATTGAAACTATTTGGGTTTACACCGAATTTTCAATCGGATAAAACTCGATTACAAGAACAAGTATGATATGTGTGTGAGAATTCGTGGACCAGAGAATTGCAGAATGACCAAAGTTCTTTTTGAAATCAACATTTATATGAACGCTATCGGATTGAAACTATTTGGGTTTATACCGAATTTTCAATCGGATAAAACTCAATTACAAGAACAAGTATGATATGTGTGTGAGAATTCGTGGACCAGAGAATTGCAGAATGACCAAAGTTCTTTTTGAAATCAACATTTATAGGGAATGGTAGAAAATTATCGGAAATAGTTTTCATATTAAAATATTACACGTTTTACCCTCAAATTTCATATGTCGAATTCGATAAAATCAAATTTTCATGCATTTTTTATAAAGCAATGTTTATCGAAATAAAAATTCCCCAGCTGACCTGGCAGCTCGACCCTAGCCAAAGGCTCCGCCCCTTGAACCCCGCAAGGAGCTGTCGTCCCTTGGATCCCGCTCCCGAGGGCGCTCCCCCGGACCCCTTCAAGGGGGCATTGCCGCCTTAAAATCCCCATTGATTTGGGGCTTCATGTCACACCCCAACCTTGACGGCGGAATCGTCGAGGCGTGAGAGTTACGATTGTTCACAGCCACATAACGCTATTATTAGTTCCAAATATATTAATCAAGATTCAATTGTAACAATACAAGTAATTGTTCAAACAAAGATACATCCAGATTACAGGTATAAAAATATCCAGATCATTCGTTTATTTCTCTAAGTCCAATCCTAAGTGTGATAAGCTTCAAAGAGTAACCTGAAACATGTTAAAAATAAAAAGTCAACATAAAAATGTTGGTGAGCATTCAATAGTTTTAAATACATAAGTATATAAAAGATGGCAATTTAAGTTATAAGTTAGTGACATAAGTGATTAGGGATGTTATGAACAATGCAACAATCAAACCTCGACAAAGTTTACAAGTCTTATACTTTAAAAGTATATATGATCAGCTAAGTGTATTTGGTTCCCTAGTGCACAAGCATACGGCTCCTAGGAGTCGGCAGTTCATCGACCTTAGCACCAAATAGGTTGTCTGTCCCATAGATCTATGACTTCGCTGGGCTAGCAATAGTTAATGATTGTACATATAATGTCATAACATGGTAACCACAAAAGTTCAACTAACCACAACTCACAAGTAAATTGCCATAAGTTTACAAGTCTCGAATAAGTTTAAAAGTGCAATGATATAAGTTAACATGTTTCACCCCAAAGTGTGAAAATAAGAAAAAGGGGTATAGAAATACTCACTTTGACGTATAGGTGTACAAAGTGATAATACGGATTAAGCGGCGTTCCAACAATTTCTTTTACAAGGCACCTAATTATAAATAAGACAACGCGTTATAATTTGTTTGATGATTAGTTATGTTTTAGGGTTGTAGGTCTATTAGGATTTATTAATTACTCGTATTCATTACATGTTAATAATGTGATCGGTTTGATGGAACGAATGGATTTTTATACTTGGTATAATTAATTGTCTGTGCGAAAAAGAAAAGAATATAAGAATGACTTGATTTATTTGTTCATTAAATCGATTTATAAAGATTGTATATAATAATTTTAATAAGTGATTTTAGTCATTAAAAGGAATATATATATATATTTATAAGTAATTAAACAATTTAATTGTTTGAATATATATATATATAAGAACATATATACTAAGCAGTTATAATATTATATGTAATAATTATAATAAGTGATTTAGGTAGTAAAGGAAGTATTTATAAAATGTATATATAAATATATACCCAAATATTATATTCACATATTTCTTTTGTATTTTTAAATATACAATAATGTATTAATAAATACAAAAGTAGTTTATAAAAATTTACTTAGTCACTAATTAGTTAAACAATAATTTAAATAAATTCTGCAATTTTTTAAAATAATTTTAGAAATTTTTCAGAATTTAAAAGGGTTAAATATGTAAATAAAAAAAAATCAGAAAAGAAAAAGAAGGAAAAAGGGGGGGCCGGGGTCGAACCCGGGACCTCCCCTAGCATATGGGGCGCAGGAACCGGTGAACCAAGGCAACTGCCGCGGTTAATAACTCGGTTTCATTTATTTTAGACCCAAATAAGCAAAACCCCCAAAATCCATTACGAGCCCTAGTTCGAAATCCCACCAAATTGATGTTCAATTCGTTATCGAGTGTATCTGCAATCATGGGGCTTTCATTCCCCACTGTAAACCGAGCATGTAGGTATATTAAATTACCTAAATGGTGTTCGATTTGATGCTTGACTCGTCAAGAACAGTCGCGGCTCAAGGTATGAATCGAATGGTGCTCAAACGACCATTATAATCGAATTAGATTGATAGACAGCTTCGGATTGTGTTGTAGACCAAAAGCCCCTTATTAATTTCGCTCAAAGTCGATTGTAAGTGGGCTTAATATTGAGTTGCAGGTCTTCGGCCGAAGGTGAGGATGTGGGGTGTTTTCAAATTCGTTTTTGATGAAATTCGAACCATTATTAGTTTATAAATGATTATTTGAAGATTAGTGCGTGATTACTTTCGAGTATTAAAGTTCCTAGTGCGCGTAGTGGTCGGATTTTAGGTATGTCGGTCGATGTGGATATGGTGAAGGTGGGCGACGGGTAATGGGGGGTGGGGTTGGGTAGTTTTGGAAAATTACAGAACAGGTCCCTGTGGTTTAGGTTATTGTATTTTTTTTTGTTTTTGTTTTAAAACTTCTTTTGAAGTTTGATAAATGACCATATACCCCCTGGACCTTAATTTGTCTTTTAAATCTTACAATATTATTATTATTATTATTATTATTATTATTACTATGATTATTCATTTTATTATTATTATTATTATTATTATTATTGTTAGGTATTATTATTATTATATATAAAAAATTTTAACCTCGATAAAATACGAGATGTTACAATCTCCCCTACTTTAAAGAATTTCGTCCCGAAATTTGCTTACGATAGAGCTGAAACGAAAAGATGAGGACCCTTTGAAGAACTTTCAGGTTTTGATAAGGTATCAAAAGAAGAAAATTCATCATCGATTAAGCTGACCGTCAGTTTGCGGTGATAGGCTGTGCAAAATTCAGTTGAGTTCCGAAATTAAGAATGAAATTTAAACGAACAAGAGAGTTTAAATGAAGGATGAGCATATGAACGGACAGTGATAGACGTTTAATTACAGATGAGATGTTTCACTTTTGGGTATCTTTCAAGTTTCTTGACATATTACGTGCCAACTTGAACTCTTCCAGTGAAATACAAGACGTTTTCCATAAGCAAGAGATGATGCGACCATCACGATCAGAGATAACGTCTAAAGGTACACCATGTCGTCCGGCTATTTCATTGATGTAAATACGAGCCAATTTCTCGACTCGGTATTCCTCACGAATTGGTATGAAATGAGCCGACTTAGTCAATCGATCTATAATGCACCAATTGTCATCACGACATTTAAAATAAGGAGCATTTGATGAATGAAAAATTAAACAGGAGATCCACGGGAAACACAGAGTTTTGGTTTTGTCATATGTAAAGGTAAGACACCTGGACACAGGCCAAGTTAGATCTTTTTCTTTTTATGCCAAACCTATGACTACATGTTATAAAGGTTTATGAACCATTATATCCACATTGCAATGAGGATAATAATGAGTCTAGTTGTTTGAATTCAAGATAGAGTTTTAAATATTTCCAAGGTTAAAGATTTAAAAGCTATTCAAGAAGTGACACAAACAATAAGAAAAGTATTTGTAACCATGTTTTGCAAGGTAACAAATTTCCAAATGCAGATCACATACGTAATTCATCAAACAATAAGAGAGGTATTCGATAATATCTTTATTTGACAAAGGATTGTTTAGGAAGACTATACTTATGGGTTTGATGATATCTCAAAATAAAAGCTGATAAGTAAGGAATAAATGGTTCGATGCAGCTAGATCGAGTCATACATGAAGGTAAAGGGAAAGAAATTGATTTAAGAATTTACATGCTTCAAGCTTGGAATCAAAATCAACCTAAAACAATCAGGTCTCCTTTCAAGTTCAGAGACCATGCTTTGGCTTGATAGGTCGAATCACCAACATTGATTCACCCTTCAAGTTACTACATGCTTCTCGTCACTTGATTACATCCATGATAAGTTAAAGATCAAGAAATGAGAATAATCATTAAGATGTGGTTTTCACTCCTAACTTGATGGTGTATTCCCAAGGTATGACCACTAACTTACCAATCAACCAGTTTGATCTCAACTCGTTGTTGAGGATCCACATAAATAAGACATGGTAACTCACCATTAAGGTAAGAAAAATCACTCCTATCTTAACGGTGAAGTTCTTACAAAAACAAAATATAACAAAATGGACTTCTTCATCAAAATCCAGAATTCACTCCTACTTTGACGAGATCGTCTCATTTGAGAAAATACAATCCATAAGGATGAAATTATCATCAAGGTATGGGATTCACGCCTATCTTGATGATTGAATTTCATAGTAACAAGAAAGCAATCGAAGATTGACATTTGTCACCAAAGTACGGGTTTTCAATCCTATTTTGGTGAGATCATGTCACTTGTGAAATGAAATTCCAAAGAAAATACTTGAAGTCAATCCTCAAGATAAGGTAATCACCCTGATCCAGAGGATGAAATTTCATTAAACACACAATTGGAAACCATTTATCGAAACGAATAGAGATTCATCAAAGTAAGGGAATCACCCCTGTTTTGATGAGATAGAATCATTTAGGAGATACGAGTGTTCTTAGTCATAGGCTGACTTGCAAACCCTTGCATTTCCCACGGTTTAACCATGATTCATAGTTTGACTTAACAACGAAAGGAAAAGGATATCATTTAGAATTTCAGAAAATTTCAAGTTACATCAATGTAACAAAGAGAAAATCATGATTACAAACTTAAGATCAAGGTTTGAGATATCAGAAGTTGTTGTGGTGTTCAAACCTTGGATGTCTTAAATCAGGAAGACGAAATCAAAGACAAGAATGATTCAACACCATGATGAGATGTGAACATTCGATTCACAATCGAAAGGAAAATACAAGGACTTCTCAAGATATGAGGTCAACCATAACCTTCTTGAAGACACGCGTACTTATAAGTGGTAACATAGTTATAATTAGTTTATTCGATCATTGAGGTGAGTGACCACTTATAATATTTAAATTAACAAGGTTAACATTCAATTAGCAAAGTATTCCGAGATGTAGGAATTCCACCTACAGCATTGCATGTTCTTAGTTGTAGGACACATCCTTAAGAGGATTTTGGAATCATAAGTAACGGTTTAAAGTTTTAAAGATCATAAGATTTAGATTCTCAATATCTTTGGGTATATTGAAATCCATGTTCACGTTGGTCAAGATAAGAAGATAGTTACAAGAAATGCCGAGTTCAATACTGTTACACGTTACACGTTGAGCGTTGGAACGTAAGAGTTGAATTGTAGGATGGGTTTAATATTAACAGGAATATTATTTAGGTTAAGAATGAGAAAATATTTAAACTTTGATGATAAACCAGTTCAAGGATTCAAGGTTTTTTTTTAAGATACGAAAGGATGGTTCCATTTGGTAACGCATTACCATTTGGAATCGTTGACACGTCAAGGTAAATTGACTCATTTGCCTTAGAGATTTGTGTATTTTGACCATAGTTTATCACTCATCCCAGAAATCCCCAGGTAGCGTAACGGTTCCCTCAATGAGATTTATACGAATACGCTTGCCTTAGCCCAAAGGCCTTTTGCCAGGAAATCCAGAATACAGGTGTCTATGTGCCACACAAATTTCTTTGGTTTATGAAATCAAAACCTTGATAAGATTTTCACAGATTAGACATAGAGTCTAAGGAATTAAATCCACGATGATAAGTGTAGATTCCACATGTCGTTGAGAATAGGTTTAGGAAGTTCATTTGTCAGGGAGAGTCAAAAGTCAAAGTTAAGTTTAAGGAGTCAAGTAACTAAGTTTTAAGCATACATAAGGCAATCCTATGCTAAGGCATCAAGTTGCACAAAAGGCATAGCATTATGTAGCATTTAAACAATATGTAAGCATAAAAGTATAAGGATCTTTCTATGAGGTTCATGCAACTATAGTCTAGGTCACCATTTCTAATAACCTAAATCCCTATAGTTATGGGCTCTGATACCAATCTGTCACACCCCAACCTTGACGGCGGAATCGTCGAGGCGTGAGAGTTACGATTGTTCACAGCCACATAACGCTATTATTAGTTCCAAATATATTAATCAAGATTCAATTGTAACAATACAAGTAATTGTTCAAACAAAGATACATCCAGATTACAGGTATAAAAATATCCAGATCATTCGTTTATTTCTCTAAGTCCAATCCTAAGTGTGATAAGCTTCAAAGAGTAACCTGAAACATGTTAAAAATAAAAAGTCAACATTAAAATGTTGGTGAGCATTCAATAGTTTTAAATACATAAGTATATAAAAGATGGCAATTTAAGTTATAAGTTAGTGACATAAGTGATTAGGGATGTTATGAACAATGCAACAATCAAACCTCGACAAAGTTTACAAGTCTTATACTTTAAAAGTATATATGATCAGCTAAGTGTATTTGGTTCCCTAGTGCACAAGCATACGGCTCCTAGGAGTCGGCAGTTCATCGACCTTAGCACCAAATAGGTTGTCTGTCCCATAGATCTATGACTTCGCTGGGCTAGCAATAGTTAATGATTGTACATATAATGTCATAACATGGTAACCACAAAAGTTCAACTAACCACAACTCACAAGTAAATTGCCATAAGTTTACAAGTCTCGAATAAGTTTAAAAGTGCAATGATATAAGTTAACATGTTTCACCCCAAAGTGTGAAAATAAGAAAAAGGGGTATAGAAATACTCACTTTGACGTATAGGTGTACAAAGTGATAATACGGATTAAGCGGCGTTCCAACAATTTCTTTTACAAGGCACCTAATTATAAATAAGACAACGCGTTATAATTTGTTTGATGATTAGTTATGTTTTAGGGTTGTAGGTCTATTAGGATTTATTAATTACTCGTATTCATTACATGTTAATAATGTGATCGGTTTGATGGAACGAATGATCTGGATATTTTTATACCTGTAATCTGGATGTATCTTTGTTTGAACAATTACTTGTATTGTTACAATTGAATCTTGATTAATATATTTGGAACTAATAATAGCGTTATGTGGCTGTGAACAATCGTAACTCTCACGCCTCGACGATTCCGCCGTCAAGGTTGGGGTGTGACACTTCACTCTCAAGAATGTTTTCAATTTTAAAAATCAAAATAAACTTAAATAATCGTGCAGTATGCACCTCCTGACTTACTTGATGGATATTATAATCCAATTGATCGTTAGTCAATATAATTAGAGGAAAATATCTAACAGCCTACACTACACACCCTCAAATAGAGCCCCGTATGCTCATCGCCTCTTTATACTCACCAAGTATAATGCCATAATGTAGCGAAAGATGCATCATAACCTCACAATATTAGTTATCAAGTATTATTATTACCTAGGCCCAAGCCTGTACCAAGCAGGCACATTGGGCTTGACATTGTTCCCTCCTATAAAAGCAAGGGTTAGTCTTTAGTCTTTTCCATGGATCTTTTTTTCCCCTTGTTCTCACTCTAGTCTCATAGCCAATACTTCACATACATTTATATTCATTTGAATATACATAGGTTCTACTCATGACTCGTAAATTCAAATATACATAGCTTATATCCTTACTTAACATTTAGAGGTGTCCCCAAATTCTACGGCCTCGGGATTAACATGTAGAGGTGTCCCCAATTTCTACGGCCTCGGGACCTATACCCGCGGATTCAATGTTGCGTGTCTATGCTCGTGTGAACAAAGAACGCTTCCACTAATCATCAGCTCTATATTGACAAATATATGGTTTGACAACCCACTTTGAATGTTATACATTATTTGCTATTAAATAAACTATGAATGTAATTACAATATGATAAATTTTAAGCAAGGTTTGTCTTTTATAAATCAAGACGTTTACGATTTTATTGCCTAGTGAAATTAGTATCACTCCGACACTCCACATATATTATAGCAAGTTAAATACTTTATAGGGTATTTAGAATTTAAAAAAATACATAAATCATGACGTTATATCTAAGATAAAGAGGAATTTTATAGAAAGACTAATGAGATATAATTGAGTCAATGATAGGCGAACATCGTAAACAAACTTATTATTTGTCCCTGTGTTATTGTGAGTTGTGACAGCGAGACAATAAAAGTAACGACCAAAAACAGAGAATTTTTGTATGAGCAAAAGTGGACAGAGATTTAATTACTTAAAAGAAAATACAACAAAAATATTCACATTATTATCCTTGTAACCCAAACTCAAAATACGTGCTCATCTAATTTTAACTAAGAAAACAAAATAAAAATAAAAATAATAAGAAAATTAAATTAAAAAAAAAACAAAAAAAACTAATACTCCAAATCATCTAGGATCATCACAAGCAATCCCCATCAATCTCTTCGGGTTCGGGTTTCTTATTCAAGTCGGGTTTTCTTCAAACAAACAAAGCTTCACTTTACAAGTACTAGATGCACAACGATCCTCACGCGTACAACTCCTATGCAACGACGTACAACTCGTCTCTGCATCCACCCTGGCCCCCACTTCTACCGCCTTCTTCCTAATAGAGGCGGTGGTCAACTCATCGAGCCCTCCGTCAGCGGCTAACAGCTCCGGGAAGTTAAGCCGCGCCGAGGGGCCCCGAAGGTAGTACACGGCGGTGTCGTACGCTCTAGCCGCGGCTACGGGATTCGAGTACGAGCCGAGCCAGATCCTCGACCGCTTATTCGGCTCCCTGATTTCAGCCACCCATTTTCCCCACTTCCTCATTCGGATCCCTTTGTACGGTCTCTGATCGGTTTTCCGCTTCTTTGTTGTGGATGAGTGGTTGCATCGAGGGTGTAATTCGCCGGTGGCGGTGGCGGTGGCGGTGGTGGTGGTGGTGGTGATGGGTCTTCTTCCATCCATTGATGTGAAATTGAAATTGAAATTGAAATTGAAACTGAAATTGAAATTGAAAATGGTTGTATCAATCGGCGATGAATATGAAGTGAGATTGGAGGAGGGGTGTCATGTGGAGAAAGTTTGCACTATGATTTCTATGGGAAAAGAAATTGAAAGGTGACCTGAAGGCACCGACACCTTTATTTGGTGTCAATATATGTTTCTCTATATATACAGCTTGGCGTGTGTATGTGGGATGTATAAATATATTCTTGAACAATAACATTAAAAAAAAGAGAAATGTTAGGCGCACCGTAGGAAATTTAAAAAAAACCGACTCAAATCATGACATATTGATCAAACCATGACATATTGAAGCCTAAAGGTCACGGTTTGGCCAAACCATGACATATTGAGTTTCAGAGAATGTTTGGCACCTCGGGATTGGGGTTAATTATTAGGAGTGAGTTTTTTGGTTTTGGTGGTGTATATGTCACGGTTTGACCAAACCGTGACATATTGGATATAATTTTTAATTTATTTAACCAAAAGCTGTGTTTAAAATATATTTTGATGATATGATAACAAAATAAAACATTGAATTAATATGCTATTCCCAAAGAAGTTTTTAACTATAATCAAGGCGATTAGTTATTGCATCCGTTTTTAACTAAAACATTGAATTAATATGCTATTCCCAAAGCTGTGTCTATACATCTTCATTTTGACCTTTCAATTTTTTTGTTACGTCTATGCTCATAATTTTGTTCCCATTTAGTGCATGTGGTACAACACTTCTGTTTTTCAATGACACTTTAATTACTCTATTTAATCTTAGAATTTTGTTTCACATTTAATGCATGTGGTATAACACTTCTGTTTTTCAATAAAACTTTAATTACTCAATAATTTCGAGACAAACAGTAGACATATTTCGAGACAAACTTTAATTACAGATAAGTATTAATATATAGTTTAGAGAGACATATTTATATATACACATAAACATGATACATGGTCAGCCCATATTTCAAGATAATTCACAAGACAATCAAACCCAATTTTAAAAGATCATTGAAAAACACGGCAGCAACATCAAGACAACCCCCAATTTTTTAAAAAAATAAATAATAAATAAAATAATGGTAAAATATCTCAAAGGGTCACGGTTTGGCCAAACCGTGACCTTTTGATTCAAAAAAATATCTCAAAGTGTCACGGTTTGGGCAAACCGTGACCTTTTGATCCGGTTTCTCCCCAAAGTGTCACGGTTTGGTCAAACCGTGACCTTTTGATCCGGTTTCTTCCCAAAAACCCATGCGGTGTCCCCAGCAGGACCCTAAAAAAAGCATTAAAAACGATTAAAAACATATCTAGTCAGTTAATACATCTGAAAACAATAAATTTTAAATCCTTTAAAAGAGAAACTTAAAATATTGTCACATTACTGTTATCTTTTTAATTTTAACTACTCATTTCTTCTCTTTCGTTAATATTCTATGTATTATATGGGGCACGACAGTCCCAGACCAACTTATTTTTTATAATTCATGAGAACTAGCATGGTTTTGAAAATTGAACCGGACCGGCCTGTCTGACCGGTTGGACCAGAAACCGGACTCCAGCCCAGTCTGGTTCGGTGCTTAAAATCGTTTTAACGTTGAACCAGTGGTCAGACTGGTTGAACCGGTCGAACCGGCGGTCGGACCTGGAACCGGACCGGTTGAACCGGGTACCGGACCGGTTGAACCTGTTTTTTTATAATTTTTATTTTTTTTATAATTTTTACATATATTTATAAAAAATAATTATAATTTTATCCGGTTTTTATATACGGTCCGACCGGTTAAATCGGTCTGGCCAGCGGACCGGTAAAACGTTCGGTTCACTGTCCGGTTAGGTTTTGAAAACATTGAAAACTAGTGACTTAAAACAACCCCTCCAATAGAAAAAAAAACTTAAAAAATGTTTAGTAGCTTTTTTTGGGATATGAAAACCATTTATTCAAGATGGTCTAACCAAACCGTAATTATACAACCTATACATAAATCTTTAATACGCATCGGTCAAACCATTATTTTAAGAGAAGTTTTATTACTATAACTTTAGATAGTTTTTGTTTTTACATTTAACTCGTCTTTTCAAAAGTAAATATTTTACAACGGTGAATATAAACTCCTAAATTCATTTATTGACCATCTTCTTCTCTGAACGGTAAATTTGTCCTACTTCTACTCTTAAATTACACCAAGTTACACCATGACTAAGTTTCTCAAATCTTTTTAATTGTTCATCTCGTAGTGCTTGAATACGTGCTACTATAAAAATAAGATGAAATTAGGGCAAAAGATGGATGTATAAATATATAGAAATCAGGGCCAATGATATTTAGTCCAACCGGTTAAGGTGGGTTAACCATGACATGTAAATATTCAAATGTCATGTATTCAAGTCTCACCCTGAGCAAAATGTTCAGAGTTGAGTCAGTGAACTTTTCTCAACAATGAATTTTCTTCTGAGGAGGTTGGGGTACAGTCTCGGTTAGGAAATAAATAGGTAGACCCGGTTAATATAAAACATATTATCCAAAACATAGCCGCACATTTGCTATAAAATAAAAAAAATAAAATAAAAAGGCAATTGGGAGGGATTAATTGGCCGCCACTAAAGACAAAAATGCTTTTTATGGGGATGGTGATTTTGGTTTCCTTGTGGGTTATCGGCGATGTTTTCAGAACCGGATCGGACGTCAAACCGGACGTCTTACTGGTTTGGTGGTCGGACCGGTTGGACTGGATTTAAATATATTTTAATTATATTTATATATGTAATTAAATATAAGTAATTTATATATGCTTTATATATGTATTTTATAGTTATATATAAAATTTAAGTATATTTGGGTGTGTGTGAATGTATGTTTAAGATTATATTGAACACTTTGTCCCACATTGGTGTGGGGACAAAGTGATATTTGGTTTATAAGTAATTTTTTTATCACTCTAGTGTATCCTTATGACATATTTTGCCACAAGTACTACCCGCGCGCAGGGGGGTGCAAAAATGGGGAAAAAGGTTGGATTTCCAGCGAACTCGTGTGTGCCCGCACGTGTCGCGGACACGAATGCAGCTTCAAAAACCCAGGCCCGTGCAAGCCCGTTTTTTGAATTCGGTTTACGTTTTGATCTAGCACACTAATTTTGTAGTTCAACACCCCGTTTTTACTCAAAAAATAAAAAAAATTACAAAACCGGTCCAAACCGGTCCGGTTCCCCGGTCCGACCACCGACTCGGGTAGAACCGGCCGGTGCGACCCCCACAAAACGAATCACACACGACCAGACCGGCCACCAAGCCGATCCCCGGTTCGACCAGTCTTGAAAAAAACGTAGCACGTTTCATCCTTGGATTAAACGATCATTAGTTTATTCCGTTAAGTAACTTCAAATTAATTATTTTACCATTATTCCTCGTCGCTTTCTTCTCAGCTCACCCACACAACATTACTAATTACTAATTGAGTAGTTGTTAATTTTTGGTTTAATATATTTTGAAAAAACGTCGATAAGCTTTAATGAAAGATGAAGACAAAGCTTTCTTAAATAATAAGGACGTGACATAATATAACATATTTTAAATAACATTATTTGTGTTCACATTCCAACCAAGAGAATCACTCACGGCCAAACATGTCAATTATATTATTGGTCGTATTATTTTAAACCTCGTGTCTTCCTTCTTCAATTAAATAACAAATAGTAGTGAAAGATACCGGCCACCGTCCACCGACCTACCGACCTCCACCCCAAATAAATATTGTTGTTGGACGCAAGTGATGATGTAAGGAGGGCCCCCAATATATAATTTGCAAAGGAGAGAACGAAATTAATTGCCTTTTCTTATGGCTTTTATACAAAATCTAATTAAAGTTAGAAATTTAAAGTATAATCGATCATTATATTATTTGATAAGTGATATCCGTTGGAAACTCGCTAATGATTGTATGTGGAAAATTGAACTCACTGATGTGTAACTGTTAGGTTTTACTAAGAGATAATCGACGAATATGATCACTAACAAATTACTGAGTGTTGTAATTTTAAGACAACCATTGTAAATTCATTAAATGATTAGAGATGAATATATGATCCGCGAATCATCCACATCTATTGTCAATAGATAAGTCCCTACCTGTCCAAAATTACCTTCGATGGTAACTAAGTTCCTACCGTCCTAAGTCAACCTATCATAACACGCCTTACAAAGTTTGTAAACGTGCAACATCACCCAGGCTAAATTCTAGTTATCCATACAAATAAAGCAAAATAATTATTATCATATGTCATATTCTCACAACCGATTTACCACATGTCATTTTTTTATAATCATTTTATCACATGTCATTACCACAGGAAGTCAACCATTTAATAATAATATTAAATGATAATGATGTTGTATATCAGCTCCAACTTGTTAAATAAATATTTAATAAATGAAAAAATATGCTTCTTTTAATTAAAAAACATAATTTTTTTAAACAAAAATTTATAAACGATGAAGTTTTTTAATACAAAGATTTTTTTAATGACGGTTTTTAAATATCGTTTTTAAAAAATAAAATGTTTAAAACACAATTTTTTCAAAACAAAACATTTAAAGACGAAAGTTTAAAGAAAATGTTGCTATTGTTTTATTATTTGAGGTGGTTAATTATATATAATTTTAATCATATTTCATCTTAAATAATAATTATAATTTATAAATATTTATTAGTAGCTTTTAATTTAATATATATATTTAACTCGTGTGGTAGTGTTTAAACTAGAATTAATATTGAACAAAATGTGAGTGGTTTAATAAAGTGTGGTTGCCAAAGGCATTATAGCCCAGCGGCATCTTGGTGGTAGGATAAGACTTAGGGCCTATTAGGTCATGGGTTCGAATCTCACAAAAGGGGGGTTTCTCATAATTATGAGTTTCCTCCTGAATTGGTGATTTGGTGGTGGAATATGATCGAGTGGTAACACTGGTGGCACGATGATACTCCAGTGATCCGTGAGTGATCTCAATTTAGCAGTTCAAAAAAAAAAAGTGTGGTCATGACGATTGATGAACCCAAGGGAGATAGATGAAGTAGAAACATGAGTTTTGATTCTTATATTATCTATCAAATTAACTTCAAAATCTTTCATCTATCATCTCTAAGCTATTAGTAACGGTAACCTTTAGTCTCGAAGGAATTATTCATTGTTCGACAAAAATCCACATTTAGCAAAACTAACAAAGAGAGATGTTATCTTAAGTAAACAATGACCATTAGAAAACAACCTGTTAATCTCCGAACACTCTTTAAGTTTGCATTGACCAAAGTTTACGAGTTCATATGCTTTATTCTAAGAGTGTAAGTGCTTACGCCATACACATATATTCTTTCAGTATAGTTCTTCTCTTTCTTGTGCAGAAAATTTCATCTTTTCTCCAATCTCTAAAGGAACGTTCTAGTGATTAAATTATATGTTTCACAAACATTTAAGCATATTTTTTTAGCAAATACATTGATACTAGTACTTATTTGATGATATCCCGTGAATATCTAAAGCCATGTAGCAAAGTACCAAACCTAAGCCTATCCTAAGCCTATCGCAATTTTAATCTATTGTTGACCATGTTACAGGCATGAATTGAATATGCAAGCTCATGAAAGCCTTAATAAAACAATTATATGGTGTAGTTTTTAAAGAATATATTAAACATTTAAGTTTCAATAAAAGTAGTAGAGATTGTAACACTTTTCTATTTATGACAAAAAGATAGAGAATTAAGGCATCAAGATAGTGTTGTGTCAAGTTATATGTGTTAATATGTTATCAACACTTCAATAAAAAAATATAAATAAATAATCAATGGCTAATTTGTTAAAATTTATTTTTATCAAAATGGTCATTAGCTTTTCCCAAAAATAATTAAGTAGAAACAGCGTGGGATGAAGCACTTATGTAAAAAGGCAACCATCATGGCTTGCCCTGGTGGCCACCTCAATAAGGGTTAGAGCTTGGCTGGCCAAATGTCACCGGTTCGAACCTGAGGGGGGGAAGGTTTACCCACAATATGTGGGGTTCCTGCCCGAAGGTTTTCCCACCCGGTTCGGGGCCCCAAGGGGCTCTGCAGGATTACCGCCAGTGCCTACACCCCCTGTTCCCGCCAGTGTGGAGGGGGGGATTCGAACCGGTGTGATCTGGGTTAACATGGACAAAGATTTCTGCTGTAACACTCGTCTTTCAAAAAAAACTTATGTAAAAAGGCAAAATAAGAAAAAGGCTTCAACTAATTGAACGCCCTGTCAGGTGATAATCAAACGCCCTTTGACTTTCTTCACGGCCCGTGAAGGGCCTTACGGGCCGTGAGTGATTCGAAATTTAATTCTCACAACTGCATTTAATAACGGCCCGTGAAGGAAAAAACGGCCCGTTAACGTCCGCACACACGGCCCGTTAACTAAATCAATAACGGCCCGTGAGATCCTTCACGGGCCGTAGTTGTCCTTCTGAGAATTTACTTTCCTCGTTTTGCGTGCACTTTTAAATTTTATAATTATGTGACGCGACGTATTATTCCTTGATTCGATTTAAGATTCTATATAAACCGTTATATATATGACTTGTTATATGGTTAGTGAGAAACGAAACAGTAAAAATGTCTTCTCGTGGAGGTAGGAGAAGACGTCAAAATGAGTCATCTTCAAACTCACGAGATATTGTGGAAAGTATTCCCGATCCAATAGATAACCATAATTGGCAGAACGGGAGGAACTGGTCTCAGAATATTATTCACTTTATACGTAACGGTGACTCCCAAACATGTAGAGTGTATTACATGGGTCATTCCGATATTCCGTTACAATTTTGGCGTGAATTACTCGGAAACGTGTCTTTAGGTACAGAGGTATGATTTAAAGTTTTTTTATATATTTTATTTTATTTTAAAATTCTAACAATTAAAAAGTTGTTGTTTTATAGCATGTTCGGGCGTGGACAAATAGACTCACAATATGGAGATACGAAGAAATACGTAGAACCGAAGAGTTGCCGGGTAGTGATCGTTGGACGATTCTCCCATTTGAGTGGTTTAACTTAATATACTCGGGGTCCGTTAATGGTAACGAATTTGGAGACGGGAGTGACTGTCTATATCCCGCGTTATGGGAAGTTGATACGGTAATACTGTTTTCATGTTTTACAATAAAAATCATAAATTTATAACCGTGAATTAAATTGTTTTGTAGGTTTACGTACCAATGACTGATGACGAAGAAAATTGGTATCTTTTTAAGATTTCTATGGACTCACTACAAGTTCGTATATATTCTCCATACGAATGCCGACCAAATACGTGTGATGATTCATGGTGCATTCATCGTAATGCGCGAACGATTTTCGTACAATTCGAATCGTACTTTTTACATTTTCTGTCACGTATACAATATTGGCAGCACTCCGGACAAGAAGAAATCGAAGAACTGGTGGTATCTGGTGAAACCGTTTGGCCCCCTAACGCCGGTCATATTGGTCGAGATTCGGGAGTTGTAATTTGTATGTTATTGCGTAGGTTGGTTCAAAATAGATCTTTAGAGTGGCAAGAGGTTAGCTTACAGGATGCTTGCTTTAGATTCCGAAGATTTATGGCAGACGAACTGTATTCTAGACGTGTAATGTAGAACAGTAATGAAATATTTTATTAAAACATAAACGTTTATTAGTACATTCAAAAACGATAAACCGTTATTATCACACAAAAATAAAACACATAATTTTTAATCTTCTTGATCTTTATAAAAGATCCAAGCCGCAAAATGGTTGAAGGAAATTCCAAATTTCTCCCGATATCTTTCTTGAGTTCTTGTCATAATATCCGTATCATTCCATAACATATTTCGATTGTTGTAAACGTCTTTGTAGAGCTGGTGAAATGTCGTGACCTTCCTTCTCAAGTCAGACCACTTGTTGCTAAGTTCACGAGTGGTGCGATATTCTTCACGTTCGAGAATTTGATGAAAACGAGTTGAAACCCGGTTCCAAAATATTGAATTTGGCGGGATAGTACCTGAATTTTCGATACAAGATCTTACTAAAGTCACCTCCTCTTCATCCGTCCACGGATTTTGATCACTTGTAGCACTCATGTTTTGGGTATTGAGTAAATTTGTGTGAATTGTTTGTGTCAAGCGGCTGAATTTATAGACTTGAAAAAGTTTTGTACGGCCCGTGAGAGGCTTTACGGGCCGTGAGTGTGTCACCATACGGCCGTGTAGTGCCAACGGCCGTATTTTAAAAAGTATAAAGCATCACGGCCCGTGACCGCGTTCACGGGCCGTGTGGAAATTATGTAACGGGCCGTGAGGCGCGTCACGACCGTGAGGCCCGATAATATATAGGACCTCACGGCCCATTTGCTCATTTACGCCCCCAAAACACACATACGATTTACTCCCGTCACGACTCCGTATTTTCATCATTTTCATACATCCGACTCCCTACTACGGTACGTATTCAAATCCGTATTTTATTTTTGTGTATTTTTCGTTTAAATATATTAAAATTATATTTAAAAAAACTGTTAAATTGAAATGTGTTGGGGGTTACGGGCCGTGAAAGGTGGTCACGGGCCGTAACCTTTTGAATTTTCAAAGGGTTACGGGCCGTGAACCTCCTTTACGGGCCGTAACCCTTTAAAACTTCAGTGGGTTACGGGCCGTGAGGGATCTTCACGGGCCGTAACCCTTTTTTTCTGTTGAATTTATTATTTTTTTTTTTTGCAGATTATGCCGCCCCGCAAACGTACACGTCCGGAGACTGAGCCCGAGGGTCAGGGTGACTTTCTGGACCCACACACTGATCTTCGTTTTCCGAGGGAGACCCAGCCACGGCAAAAGCTGTGGAAGCTGATCGGACGTCCCCTGAAGGGGACACGCACCATCGACTGGGACGTGCTGGAGGAGGTCGGAGACATAGCACGTGCCCAGGATATCATTGGGCTGGACGGAGAGACGCCGTGGAGGCGGATGTTTGATTTGGGATCGAGGAGGGGCTACCGGGAGCTGACGTTGCAGTTTTTGTGTACGTTTCTGTTCACTCCCGCCTTTGAGGATCAGGACCCCCGCCAGCACATAGCGGTTCGATTTATGCTGGGGACCGGTAGGTACGAGTTCACCCTCGCCCAGTGGGCGGTGACTCTTGGGTTTTACACCCAAGAGGAGACGGAGGATCCTCGTTTTTATACTGACGAGGTCCAGTCGGAGCCGGCTCCTTTGGTCGGATGGTGGCCGACCATTTCCGACCAGCCGTGGACTTTAGGAGGTTTTTTATCCGTTTTTGAAGGAGTAACGAAAGATTTGAAAATATTAATCAAAGATCTTTTCACGCTTTCGGGTTGGACAAGTAAATGTTTTGTCACCATCTCCATCTCTTTATGTACATCTACTTGAACCTCCCGTACAATATACGCGGGTGAAAAATCTAGCTTCCTCCAAAAAACATCAACGGCATCGAGCGGGATACATTGACCTATAAAATAATATATTAAATAAAATATAATAAAAGTTTTCATGAAAAAATAAAAAACGTAAAAGAACATTCACCTGTTTGAAAGTAATTGTTTAATTTACAAGCACACGGAAGACCAAAGCTGGTAAAAAGATGGCAGCCACATGATTCTTTGGATATAATTAGATGATGTATCCTGTTAATCTCACCGACTAACATATCCAAAGCCGCAATAGAAACGTTACCTCGCAGCAATTTAAGCACTTCATGATTATGCTGCACCATAAGCATGATTTTGCTTTTGGTAAAACTTTCTTTTATAGCAATTTCCTGGGTAGCTAAGATATTATTAATGAAAGGAATAAATCTATCCAGGGTGCTATTGGTTGCTTTCAGGTAACTTTTCAACAACGAATGTTGGCTCTCAACTCGGTTCGTTGTGTGCTGACCGAAGTTATAACTTCTATTTATCCACGCCGACACAAATCTCTCTTTGTAGGGGTCCAACCAGTTATTTTTTAGGTACATCAGCACTCCTATTAAAAAAATGCACTTATTTTTATATAAATATACATATATTTTTAAGAATAACACTAGAAAACTTACTTGAATGGTTGGACACCAATCTGCGATAAAGCCGGTCGTAATTATAAGCGTATATGTCCTCCGTTTCAGAGTTAATAAGTACCGACCACACATGCTGAAAAGCACCCCACTCTTCATTTGAAAAACTCGCCTTACAATGTTTAGCAATATTTTCCGAAATATGCCATCTGCAAAGTAATCGAACAGCACTCGGAAAAACTTCTTCTGACGCATTCATCAGAGCGAGGTCTCGGTCGGTTAGTATAACACGGGGCTCCATACACTTATCTTCCAGCGTTGCTTTTAGTTGCTCTAACACCCATCTGAAGTTGGCTTCACGCTCATAATCAATGAATGCGTGAGCAACAGAAAAAGATTTCAGGGTGGATGTCACACCAACCATTTGAACAAAAGGCATTTTATACAAGTTAGTTTGTATGTTGTGTCAATCATCAGCACGTGTGGGTAAGCACGCCATAATGTGTGAGATGTGGGATGTATAAAAAAAACCCCGTCGACGGTATTTGTCGGTTCCTCAACGTGATGGGTGTAAATATATTGATGTTGTTGTAGTATAGAAAAAAAAACCTGCATTGGGGTTTCACCAATTCTGGTGGACTTTTTTATTTTTGCCCGAGCATTATATACGGTTCGTAACCCAGACACGTTATCGGGATTTTGTTCCCTCAACGTGCCTAGAATGTTTCGAGGGTCAATATTTTGCTCGGTCAGATTCCTTACAGTAGAAAGCTCATTTTCGGTGAGCCTCATTGCGTATGCATGTCCTTCCAGGTGTTCAGCAGGTTCATGGTTATGAGTATCATCCACAACAACTATAATCCACCCATCTCTCTGCATCTGGTACTTACCCTGCAATTCAAATTGACAGTTTGTTTTTTTCGTGCCACTTTTTCTTAGAGTGGATGCTCCCTTATATACACCACCCCGATCGCATTTCAACCAAATTTTAACCACCAAACCATTCGAATTTCTTTTTGAACGTTTGGTGACAATAACGAACCCATTATCTCGCCCCACTTTAGTTGCCCAATCAACTAATTCTTCACGAGATGAGAAAACCTAATCAATTTAATATTTTTAGTTAGTTATTACTAAATGATAGTAAAATGAAAGTAAAATTAAATATGATATATCTTATAACCTGATTCGTGTCGTATAAACCCTTTTTACCGGAACCAGAACCGTCATTATCCCCGCTGCTATCGCCACCGTTATCACCCCCGTCATCGCCGCCGTCATTCCCGCCGTAATTGGACGCGAACTGTCCTGGATAGTTTGAAGCAGCCTCTTCGTAATAACCGTAACCCTCCTGAGGGTAATAGTTAGATTCCGAACCAAATAAATAGTTGCTATCCCAGAAAGACATCGTAACGTTAGATATTAACGTTTATATAGTACTTGAAATGGAATATTGCGTTTATGTAGTAGTTGAAATGAAATGAATTTATATCGTTGAAATGAATTTATAAACTAACGTTTATATAGTAGTTGAAATGGAATATTGCATCTCGTCACATAATTAACACGAATATCGAGGAATATTACGTCATATCAAATAATGTAATAAATACAAATTTACACGACTATCGAGGAATATTACGTCATATCAAATAACGTAAAAAATACAAAATTACACGAAAAACGAGGAATAATATATCTCGTCAAATTATTAAAAGTGAAACTAGGACCCGTAAGTAAGTTCACGGCCCGTAAGACGAATTCCAAACGGGCCGTGAAGAAATTCACGGGCCGTAAAGGAATACGACCGTGATCGTATTCACGGGCCGTTACGTTTTTGAATTACGCTTCTGAATGACCGATTTGACTTGCGACAGACCATACGGCCCGTGAAGGGCCTTACGGCCCGTAAGCAGGGCGTCCAGTTATCCATGAGGGCGTCTCTTTAGTAGGCCCCAATAACGTTTTATGTCCGGAATGATTTCCACTTATAATCCCACCCACACGTGATTTAAATACATCTTTTTGACCAACTTACTATCATGACGTCATTGATTTTCTCTTATTTTTATTGTATTTTTGTCTCATTGATTCATCCAATTTTGTTAGCCGTTTAAAATCAGAAACTCGATTTATTGGTTAGCTATGTGTCTGTATAACAATTTGTCTCAAATAAGCTTTCATTTTATACTAGTGATTTTCCAAGTCGCGCGTTACGTCATATTAAAACAACTGACAATGGAAGATGTATTCAGCCGTCAACCAAAGACTTACAAACTAGTGCCACGGCAAAAAAAAGTATGATTTCATCATGGCCTTCGACACGGTAAACAAATCAACGTTAACTAACCCAAAATACAACAATACATGTCAATAAGCAAACACAGTATGCGATAAAGATAATGTATTAATTTGATCATGGCTCAGAGTGGATATCCGTTGCGGCTGCATGCTCAAATCGGCTGCCAAGCCGGGGCAACCGAAACCATTTCTCAAATCTCATCACATCTAACAAAACCAAAACATCATTATTAATATCAGACATAAGACAACAATAGTTCCATGGAACACCCAGGTGAATCTAGTTTCGTAAAGAGTCTCAGATGATCAAACCCACATCATCATTATTGACAACATGATAAAACAAAAAGTCTCAGGTGAGCCCGGGCTCAACATTATAGACATGCTGAAACAAATCCCACAATTGCATCATCAATTACAGAGCCTAACAAATATGAAATTTGTTTTAGGATTTCACCACAATAGCGTAAACGAAAGGCAACGCTAGCCAAAGCCCGCCCAAAATCATAAAGAACTCATATCTATTCACAAAGGCGCACATGCAGCCTAAAGCAAAACTCAGCACAATCAGCCGACGGTCAGATGCGATGTCATACCATCACCGGTACAACCGGGGGTCGAGCAACAAGATCTGGCGAGAAAACTCCCAAAAACACCACGACGACACCGGCGACAACCATCACCATCTAGTCCGATTTCAAGCCAAGAACCATGAGATTCCATAAAACAACAGCACCGACAACAACGGAGACGTAGACGACTGGTTGAGCCATGGACAACCGCCGCCTGCTCCACCTTAACCACAGAGGGGACGCGAAGCGGCAATAGAGCCACCGCAACAATCACCAATGTTGCCTTCGTGGTTGTCGCCTTCGCTACAGCCGGCCACTACACAAAACCCTAGAAAACTCCTCGTCGCCTTTGGTACGACGGACAACAGCGCCACTACCACAAGAACGCCTTTGGTGTAGGCGATCACACAGCAGTAATGCCTTCCGTTGAAGGAGACCACAATGCAGGTGGTAGCAGTGTAGGCGTAGGCGGTGCCGGTGGTGATAAGGGAGCACTTTATCTCTCTAAAAATGAAACGAATTGAACAAGAGGGATGATTTCCCCTCTTTATCCCTCTAAACACATTTGGAAGGGTGTAATTTGCCAAAGTGAAGAAAGGTGTACGGCAAAACCACAAATACACTCAAGATCCCTGTTTCTTCACTTCTATTAATATATAGGGTAATTTGTTTAAAAAACAAGTTTATTTCGTTCAATAAAAAATGTTAAAAAAAAAGTTTACAAATCTGTTTTAATTTGATGAGTAGTGAGAATTGTATTTAAAGTTGCAAACAATGTTTTTAAAACCGAACCGGACAGTGAACCGGACGCCTTACCGGTTCACTAGTCGGACCGGTTCAACCGGTCGGACCGTATATAAGAACCGGACCGTATTTATGTAAAAATTACAAAAAAATAAAAATTTTTATAAAAAAGCCGGTTCAACCGGTCCGGTTACCGGTCCGACCGCCGGTTCGACCGGTTCAACCGGTCCGGTTACCGGTCCGACCGCCGGTTCGACCGGTTCAACCGGTCTGACCAACGGTTCACTGTTAAACCGGTTTTAAGCACCGAACCGGACCGGATTGGAGTCCGGCTCCCGGTCGAACGGTCGGACCGGCCGGTCCGGTTTTCAAAACATTGGTTGCAAACCTTGACCCATGAAATATCATATTTGCTTTTTTATTCTCATAAGTAGACAGAACATTCCTTCGAAACAATGATCATTAGCGATACAAAACCTTTTTAATAAACGTTAATTTAATTAATTAAATATTGATATAATGTTACATTAATTGGCTCTCAGTCCTATTACAGTTTAGGCTTTGAAGGTGATGCTTTCACAAACCCAAATACGTCTAGATGAATCTTATGTGCCTTCATATTCAGCTCATGAAAGAATTAGGGCTTTTAAGATGATTATACCAAATCTTCTTACGCTCTTCGGCTACCAAAACTTCTGCCTTTCTATCACTCGGATCTTGAAAGCCTTAAATTTAAGTTTGAAGTTCAAACTAGAAGTTTTGTTATTTGATGAGCCAAGATGATGATTGAAACGAGTTTCGTTTTAAAGATGTGTTTAACTGGTGTTGGTTTTGGCATCAACACAAGTCGCCAAAAAAGAACCACCTGACACATGTGGTGGTCGGAGATGGTGTGGATGCGGGGAGAGGGTGAGGGAGTCCAAACCCAAACATTAAACAATATCACCTTAAAAGGATATAAAGTTAAGCACTTAGCACAATAATCCAAGAAAACAAAAATTAGACATAATAATTATGAACATAATTACGCCAAAATAATATCTCAAAGATACAAGTTTCAAATGACCAAGTTTAACAATTTAAAAGCTTCATATAACTAAGGAATCTAGTCTATATATTAAGGTAATAGACTAAGCATTAAAAATAAAACAATATACAACACCTCTAATGAACAAACACGAATGAACATATATCAACAAAGGTTCAAAAATCATTTACAAAATTTCCCCAACACTTGGATATGCAACGTCACAAATCAAAAGAAACACATCATAGACCCATCAGTTTTATAGATTTCTTGCATCATCTGCTCAAAATCATAATATATAAATCAAACATATTCGCACATAAAGATGTACGTTCCTTTATTGTGCAATTTTCCCAGATCAAACAATCCTGCAAGATCTACCAATTGTTTTCACAAACTAGCATGAAAGACTTGGTAATTAATAAGAAAAAGACAACAAGAGAGTACAACTGCATTCACTCTATATGAAAATGAAACGAGAAATGAGAGAAAAACAAAATAAATAAAATTGTCATTAATTTAAGTAGAAAATGCAGCCTCACATTACAGAAAATGCTATCCATTACCTTTAACATCATCGTGGAGGTCCACATTTACCTAGACTTCTTACTTCGCATTCCCATCCTTGATTTAGCAAATCTAAGTTTCTGGTTAAGCAAACTTGTGCATGTTGGCAGAATCCATACTAAAAAAATTATATAAAAAATAATGGATCGACCCGTGAGCCCGCCAGATCAACCTGAGAGCGACCGGATTGACTATACGAATTTTTGGTCTGATACTGACCTGAACCCGTGTAGCCAAAACCCAACCTGTTCATGTGAAGTTCGTGCTGTGTGGGAAAATCATACACCTAACACTAATAAAAAAATGAACTTGAAAATGTTAAAAGCAGAGAAAAAATTATGTGGTAACAACCAATGAAAAAATTATGTGAAATCCCAACCTGTTTTTTCATTGGTTGCAAAATGATCCATCAAATCATTGTTTTAGAGCTCAAGAACCACATGCTATTTTCTGGGAACTAAATAACTGAACAAAACTATCAAATATGGTGCATATACATATTCAAAGGATACTCTAACCGCATTCCTTCACCAGCCACTGACGAGTGTAAAACGGTGCCTTGTAAATGATTCAAGGCTTCACTAGAACACGCAGTATCCTGCAACATATTGTCATGAATATAGATTTACCATAGTATTTATTTATTTTTAAGTATAAAAGTTTGAACAATGGCAGCGACACACACGAAGACATCAAAAAGGTATAAATTAGATGTACAAAAACACATACTGCAAAGTCAACAAATGCCACTGGTGTCCCGTACGTACTCTGAATCTTTAATTTCAAAAATCCACGACATCTGCAAATTAGCATTGACAGCAACAAACATGAAAGTTGTGTCAAGTTCCATCTTAATAAAAACTAAAAATCCAATAAGAATTCCAAACCTTGAAAATACTTGAGTAAGCTCTTGTTCAGTACAAGCAGGTCCCAGATTAGCCACAAATATTGTTGGACATGGGGGAGCTGATGAGTTTCTCTGATCATGAATAGGAATTGGTTACTACTAGAACTCTCAAAAAAAAAAAATATAGAAACAAAATACAGAGCATACCAATCTTGCACCGGTGTTCTCAGCTCTACCATCAAAGTTTCCATGACTGAACAATTAGAAAGAGAAGAATCATATTAGAGAGAGTTGATAACTCTACGCAATGACATACATGTCCTTTTCCAGCCTTTTAATATTTGAGCAACAAGCAATCATGTAAGAACAATTACAGTTTAAGAAAACTCTTTCCAGTCATAAGAAATGAAAATTGTGCTTAAGCAGTGCAGATGACCTTTGTGCAGATGGATAACCAATCATGTTGTAAGCAGAATTACTCAATCCAGGCAAGTGAACGCTGCCAACACCTGCTAGTGCCCAAGAATGTGCAAAACATGTGCAATGTGAGCTTCTAAAATGACGTGTTTACCCCTCACTAACTCACTATTATGTGATTTATGTCCCATCATAGATATCAGAAAATTACTGCACAACTAACAACTTGAAAAGTAGCAAAATATTAAGTCGTCTACTTATTTGTGTTATCAAAGCATTTGAATTACACATGCTTTTTAACAACTAACAGTAGTGACTCACCAGGATCAGAAATGCCCCTTGAAAATGCAGAAGATCCTTTTGCCCTCTTGTCTGGTCCATGTCTTTCCTCATCTAGTTTTACAGTTAACCACGTTCAATCACATATGTTTGCCAAATAGGTATCAAAAGATAGACTTTGTATGGCAGTCAAATTGAAGAACATAACTTAACTAATAACATACCTATTCTTGAACGTTTAGACCTTGAATTTGATTTTGCAAGATCAATATGTAGCGTTGAACCCTTCTCGAGATCAAAGACCATGCCCTGAAAACAAACAAAAGAAAAAACAATAGCCAGAATAAAAACAAAAAAAGCTTTTCACATCATGTTCATTTAAACTTCTTTACGCTAACTTTTCCTCATAAGGAAATGAAGCATCTAAAGGATACAGATGTTATTTAAGAGTTCACAGTTCACACCAGAATTTAAGATGCATCTTTAAAATGTCAAATGATAAATATTGATTCTCATTAAGTCCCATTTATCCTTACCACTCTTACTTTGCTCAGTTGCTTGAAATCAAAATCCATACTCCTCAAGAATGAAAAAAAAATGATCCCAAATTTATTTAGAACTAACCACATAGATACATTAGAAAAATATACTTCCAAGTCCCCCACTATCTGAACCATACTCCCCAACTGCCCCATCACACAAGCCTTTTGGCTTTTGCTATCGTTCCAATGCAATAGTTTATAATGTATTTATACAAAGTCAACATCATATACCTTTTCCTTTACAAAATATTGCTCATAATCATAACGAGTGCCAATCGGAGCATGTTTTTCAACAAATCTCACATATAATAATCTACTCTTCGAGAAAGTCTATCAAGTTGCCATTTTAAATGTTTGATGAGACAAACCAATAATTATGGTGATATACACCACAAGAAGATTAATTTTTTGTAAGTTACATGCAACAGACTCTTTAACTTTTAAAGACATGAGGCATAAGAACACAACATAAAAAATTGACATGATCGTAGGCTTTTGAATTTTTGCAAAGCAAGTTTATCCAGATAAATGAACTACTATGCAACAAGCCAACAATTCATGCTTTAGTTCACATTAAAATTGCTTAGCATAGAGCAAGACATCAGTTTTTGGAACTTCTTAACCAGAAGTTGGAATGTGTTTATGTAATTACATACTGCGAACAGAATTCAAGTCGTAACATATATATAATTATATAAATGTAATATATTGCAAATTGAAGTTCTGGTTATAACATATGTGGTTTGTTACTCTAGCATTTAAGATTTCACATTAAGGATAAAGCTAAAAATAGCTGACATTGTCAAATATGACTTCAGCACCGTAAAAGTGTAAAACAAAATATAAGCTACCTAAAAAGTTTAAATTATTATCCAGTTCTCATAATACTTCCACAAGTAAAGATCATTTAACCATACACTACCTTAGACAGTTTGTGGCATGCCACCAGTATTTGTAACTCTAAGAAGAAAGATAATTGTTTATAGTCAATGATAATCAGATAGCAGATATTGTTACAATATGCTTACATGTAAGGCATGCAATGCTGCAAGTGCAGAAGGCTGATCCACAAAGACAGCAAACCCAAAAGGCTGTTTAACACCCATATAGAAAATTAGAATCGAGATAAACACATAGAGATATGAACAAAACAAATACAAGTGAATGAAAGGCGGCCATGTTTGGGATTGCTTATTTACACCTCCTTTTGACTTCTCAAAACTCCTTTTGAGAAGTTAAAATTTTTAACTTCTCAAAAACTCCTTTTTCTCCTCACATCTCCATCTCCATCCAAACACATTTTCACCTCCTTTTAACTTATCTTCTTTTCAAAAGTTAAAAGGAGTTTGTAATAAGCAATCCTAAACACCCACATAATACCATCTCAAATATAAGAAAAATAGTCAGAAGTCTAACTTGATAATTAAAAAAAGAAAAAATTATTCCCACATATAATCTGATATCTTCATTTACATTTTTATTAGCAATCTAGCCAGTTTAAAGCACCTATAATTAGAATATTGTCGAAGGTCAAGATAACTAAAACAAAGGATGGTAGCTTTTTCGAACACAAATCCACAGTCTTTCATCAACAGAAGTGATCCCGATGACAGATCAAAAGACATTTCATCCTTTCACAACAGGATTAATCTCTGACTTTCATTCCAAATTCCAAACTCAAAACATCTCAATTACAAAACCAATATAGAATCATCCACACACTTACAACCAACATTTCCTATTTTTGAATGTGCATTACAACCAACATTTCCTATTTTTGAATGTGCATTTTTTGTATCTTAAACAAGTGTCAATCCACAAGAGTTTAATCCCATCAGTATAAGGCACATTGTATCATAACAGCTGTCACACATTTAACCAATGCATCTATAAGTCCACAAATTCAACCCTACTCTTCACTGATCCCTACTTTTTCATAGTCGAACATGCATTGTACTAAAGAACAAAACACCAACCATTTAAAAAAAGGGGAAGTTTCCAATTTCAATTCACCAAAGACAAACGAATACCTGTGTTTGTGTTGGACTAGGGCTACGAAGGTGACAAGATTCATACCCCGGAAATTCACGAAACAGATTGTAAATCTCACGAGGCTTTACGTCATCGGGAAGCCCTGCAATGAATAGCGTCCGAACCTCGTCTTGAAACGAGGGTGTATACAAGGGTGGGGCGTAAGCAGTGAAAGGAGGCTGCTGGTGGTAGTGGTGTTGTAACTGAGGTACGGCGACGGGTGGCGGTTGCGCCGCTCCGGGAGGCGGTGGCGGAGGTTGGTGGTAGGAGTATTGGGTGGTGTGGTGACCCGCCGGAGGTAGGTAGTATGCTACCAGATCGTCCATTGAGGGTTAGCTTCCGTTCTCCAAGCCCTAATTTGAAATTTCTTCCCCAATTTGTGTTGTTTTTAATATATTTAATTTCCGTCGTGGAGATGCATTGTGTGTTTCTATCAGTTGATTTTACATGCCGTTTTAGAAAAAGTTGATGTTACACGTTTAGTCCTTGCTCTTTGAGAAGTTTATTTGTTCATTAAAAGATTATTTTTTTAATAATTTATAATATAACATTTACAAGTTACGTTAACAGTGATTTACTACTTTAGTTGCATTAGGTACAACCACAAATGCTATATGTGGGTCAGCCTTTTAATATGGAGTAATGGGTCCATGGAAATTGATTTTTTCATTTTTGTATTTCTTAATTTGAAAACCTGCATGTTTTTTTACTTCTTTCTGACTTTCTTTTTTTTTTTTAAGAAAAACTATTTCATTTTCACTTTTATGTAAAAAAAATTCCGCATCTAATATAATTTTATTATGGTTATTAGTATGAACTTATAAGTTTTATGGTTTTAATTTAATGTTATATCGCCTTAAATATATAGTTTTATGGTTAACTTATAACTTGATTTTTTGATATACATTTCGTTCTTTTTTATTAACGTTTTGATCTATAGAATTAAGTCTTTCAATGGTACAGGTGCAACGCGCGGTACCACCGTCTAGTTTATAACATTTTACTTGTTAAAATATGACCTTAAGTTTGAATAGATAAAATGTTACATTAAAAAGCTATCTTTTAATCATTTAGAATTAAAATTACCTCTTACCTATTAAAAGAATCATTAAAGGTTATGAAATATTAAAAAGATAGTTTTTAATAAGCATTAAGGAATCATTAAAGGTTATGAAATATTAAAAGATAGTTTTTAATAAGCATTAAGGGGCTATCAAACGTCCCGATGACTCACGCGTTAACTAGTCTTATTTCTAAATTTACATATTTATCCATTAATAGACCTGAACTTCCAAAACGTACTGACTACACAATTCCTATGCAACTTGACACCGCTAAACAGTAGATCATTTGGTTACCACTTTCTCAATTAGTAGCTTTATTCATCCATTTTAAAAAAATTCCAAACCAATCATAACTTCATAATAACTTCTTAACCCAAAGTTGTATCGTTAAGTGTTGGAATTGAATTGAGTTTATATGTTAAACTTACAAAAGCTTGAGAGCTTAAGTACTCTTCTCTTTAGACAAAAACAACAATTTTTATATCACATAACAAATATATAACAACATAACAAATATCATTATATATAATTATATTCAAGTAAACTCAACAATATATATAATTACAAGCATATATAAAATAATCATATATGTAGTAAACGAATAGACATACCCGTAGAGGTGCACAAACCGGTTTTTTTTTTGAACCCGGGTCGGGTCGGACCCGGTTCGGGTTCGGTCAACGTTTTGGAGACCGGTTTTGACCAAGAACCGGTTCGGGTCGGAACCGGTTTTCAACCCTATAAAACCCAACCCGGTTGGAACCGGTCCGGGTTGGAACCGAACCGGGCCGGGTCCAAAAACCGGTTTGAAAAACCCGGTTTTTTTTTTTTTTTTTACCTTCTAATTAAATTATATACAAATTAAATACAAATTTTGATTAATTAAAAATTATTAGAGTAGATTAATTATATACGATTGGACGCGTTTTATTTTCATTTTGTAAACAATTAATACGAGTTTTATACAAACAATTATATACGATTGATTGTACGCGTTTTATTTTCTTTTTATTTTATATACGATTGTCTCAAAGTTTTTATTTTTATTTTAATAAGTAAACAATTAAAATCATACTCGAGTTTTTCTAAAGAAAACAATAAAAATTACATTAATTTATAAAAGTAAATAATTAATTCATTACGAAAAATAAACAATAAAAATTACATTAAAATTAAACCAAAGAAAACAAAATATACATATTACGAATACAAGTTTGTCTAATCTAATCGTCTTCGTCGGTTTGTGTGCCAATGCGTTGAGACAAATCATAAGCGAGTTCTTCGTCGGATAGCGGTGAGGATCGTCCGGTTTGTACCTCGTGCTCGTGTATTTCTTCTTCAATCGGTGTTTCTTCTTCAAGGTTTGATATGTGTTGTCTTCGTTCGGCCGCATCTAAGTGGTCCTTTAAACAAATACACATCTCTAGCGATGTTGGAGTTAACCTTGTTCTTCTAATCGATAAAACCCTGCCACTAACAGAAAATGCAGACTCCGAAGCTACCGTGGAAGCTTGGACGGTTAGTAAATCACGTGCCATGGCGGATAGGACCGGAAATTGTGATTCCTTTCCTTTCCACCATGTCAGAATATCAAATTTCAAAAATTCATCGGGAGACATAGTGGCTAAAAAATCGGTTCCCATATATCTCCCGAGTTCGCTACTTGGGGTGTTATCCCTTTGACGTTTACTGTTTTCATTTCTCAAAGTGTTGTATAAACTAATCATCGGGTCTCTACTTGAGCTCGACGAACTCGATTCCACGTTCGATTGTCGGTGGATGTTTGATGTTGCACCATATTTTTCAACATAAACATTAAACAATTTTTTAAAAGTTTCATTAAATATTTGTTTTGTATTAACATTAAAAAATGGATCATAATCATGTAAATCTAAATCATAAGTTATCTCATCTATTAAAGTTTCTACCCCCGAAACATTTAAACACGGGTCGAGTGCGGCGGAACACGTAAAAACCGGGGGTAGTTCAATGAAATATTTTTAAATTTTTCTTTCATCGGCGCTACCATTGCCGAAAACATTTCGTTTCTTTCTTCATATTCACTTAATTTATGGGTCATTAAATAAATTTGATGAAGCGTTAGACAACTTGTCGGATAATAAACCCCCGACAATTTTGTAGTTGCGTTTTTAAAAAGCTCTAAAAATTGAGTTATTTCTTGAATATATTCCCAACCCTCTAACGGAAACGGAACAACCCGACCCCGCATCGCAAGACCATCGTGGAAAACATGAAGCGTTTCTTTTTGACGTAAAGCACTATTAAACATTTTCCAAGTCGAATTCCATCTAGTCGGGACATCCCAATTTGGTCCTAAACAAATGGAATTCGTATCGTGACACATTTTTCTATAATTAACATACCTTTTTCTACTAGTTTTAAAAACGTCACGTAACATGTTTTTGAAAGACGTTTTAAAATCTTCCACTTCAGGAACGCCAAGACCATCTTGCACAACTAAATTAATAATATGTGCAACACATCGTGAATGAAAAAATACGCCGTCACAAACCGGTTTATATTTTATTTTCAATTTTTCGACGGCGGATGTGTTGTTCGAGGCGTTATCAAATGACATTGAAAAAATTTTGTTTTCTAATTTATACGTTTTGATTACATAGTCTAAAATTTGAAAAAGATTTTCACCGGTATGCGGATATCCAAATAATTCAAACGCAATCGTACGTTTCATCATTTGCCACGAACTTGGATCTATCCAATGGGCCGTGACGCAAAGGTACGATTCCGGTAAACCGTGTGGGGCGGACCAAACGTCGGTAGTTAAGTTCACACCGGTTTGTAAATTTTCAAATAAAATCTTTAAATCATTTTTTGCTTGTTTCCAAAGATTTAAACAATCACGTCTAAGAGTGGTGCGACTTACGTGAGTGTAGCGTGGTTGAAGAGTTTCTTGAATCAATTTTGTTAACCGAGGGTTGTCGAAGTGATCGAACGGCAATCCTTCTTGAATTACAAACTTTGCCATTCTATCTCGAACCATATCTACGTTGAAGTTCCATAAACCACCATCGTTTCCGATTGATGTTTGCCCTTGACTCGGTGTACTTTTCAAAGACTTGCACCATTTGGTCATATGATTTTTCAAAGTCGAGTTTGAATCCGACTTGAAAAACGAACCACAAGCCTTGCATCGAGCTTTTTGTTGACCATTCGACATTTCGCATAAGTCGAAATTACACCAAATCTCTTGGTTTCTCGTTGTTGAAAGAATTCTAACAACGGTAGCGGCACTTGAGGATCCACCGGTTGGAACCGAAGATTCAGAAGCCATAATTCAATAGATTGAGAGAATAGAAAGTTGAGAGTGAGGAGCGTTTTTGCGTTTTTAAGCACGTTTTCGAGCGTTTTTGAAGTTTTGAGTGTTGTGACTAAACCATTACACCCACTACCTATTTATACTATCATATAAGGGCAAAATGGTCCAAAAAATGTTGAAAAAACGGTCCCAAACGGCTATATAACGGCTATAGAGCCGTTTTAAAACGGTCACAAAAAAAAAACGGGCAAAACCGGTTTGGAACCGGGTTTTCTGAACCGGTTTTCAAACCGGGTTGGTTTGGAACCGGTTTGGAACCGGTTTGGGCCCAAAAACGCAGAACCGGTCCGGAACCGGTGGTTTTTTCCGGGTTTGAACCGGTTTGGGTGTTTTCCGGGTTGGAACCGGTTTCGGGTCGGGTCAGGTAGGCGGGTCGGGTTGTGAAACCGGTTTTTATGTGCACCTCTACATACCCGTGCGGTTCGGCGGGCTTTTATATTTGTTACTTTGACGATCATATGTGTTGTTAGTAAAAGATTGTTGCATTGTATCTAATAAGCTTGATGAGCATTGGGACATCTTGGTATAAATCATACAGAATTAAATAAAATTTATTTTCTAGACAAATAAATAAATAAACTATATATATATATATACATACGTACATACATACATACATATATACATATATATATATATGTATATGTATATATATGTATATACATATATATACATATATACATGTTTATTTTATAAACATGGTTTTCATTTGATCCCTCCCCTATGTATATATATGTATATATATGCGTGTGTGTGTGTATATACATTGTAGTTATATTATTGTGATGATAAAAAACAAATTAGTCTAAAAGCCTAAAAAGGTGATGCATACTTGAAGAAGAGGAGTGACAGCAATAGACAGGTGTACTTTGGGCTTCAAGTCTTGCAACAGGTAAACAACAACAATGGACAATATATATGAATAGTAGTTGCTAATTGTAACATGGTAAACAACACCAATAGATAAGGTGTACTTTGGGCTTCAAGGCTTGACGAGTTAAATGCAAGCTTTAGAGATCAAGACAAAAGTTAAGCTTGAATTCAAGACTTGTATTGTTAAGCAAGCAAAGCTCATCTCGGCTCCTTTTACATGCCTAAAATCACGAGTGGCATAAAGAGCTACAAGATCCGGCATTTAGTTAAAGGTATTTAGTTAAAGTTGATAATAATTGATGTAAACGGGTAGAACTTTAATCAAGTTACTTATCCTCAAGGCTCAAATCGTTTAAACAAATTTAAATTTAGTTTATAAAGGCTCAAATTAATCGAGCTTCTAAAGCCTAATGTGCATGTGTTACTTTGGATGCTAACAAGTTATTTCAGCATGAATTGGACTCAAACTCATTAAAATCATGCTTTAATGAACTCTCAAACTTGAGCTCACATCAAGCATATCTTTGTGTGAATATTTGAGCTTTTGATTTGGTTTGTTTAAATGGATTATGCCCATTTTCAATAGCAACACCAATGATTCTTCACCCGAGTGATTAAAATGAGTTATCCCAATATCTTATTAAATAAGAAGAGATCTTGGGTTCAAGTCTCACATGTGATAGAAAAGGAGTTTCTAGATTGGGCGGTGAGTTTTTTCTCACTTATGATGAGTTTCCTTTCGGGTGAGCTAGTAGCCTGTTGGTGATCTAATTTACCGTTAAAAAAACTAACGTCATCCACCGTTTATTAATCTTTTTAATACTTAAAAATGTTAAACCCATGGGGAACAGGTATCACAGAAGATCAGTAAGCGTTTATCGAGATGGTCAATCTACATGACAATAAAACAAACGATAGCAAACCACTATTTGCAACTCAACGATCAGGGGATATTGCTTTGCTTGCTGACGGACCTTTCTCTTATACTCCATAATTTACTGCATGCATTTTGGCATCAATCAAAAGTCAGGTTAACGCTGCAAGTTTAAGCTATTTGTTTATACTATTTTCTGGTTCGTGGGATCAATATATCGTATCTTTGTTCTTCTAATCTTTGTTCTTCTTTAGAAGAAACCCACAAAGATGTAATCATATAACTACCTTATGATTCACATTTCACCATATGATGACCCCATGTGATCCTCATATGTAAACAAATAAGTGAGCATGGTTACTTGGACAAAGAGGTGATCATATCCATCGAACTGTAATGGATCAACAGGATTCAGAGAACCCATCAAATCTTGGATGCCGACTAGAATTTGTTTGACTGTTATTGCAGGTTTCCGACGTTGGAGACAACAAATATACACACAATAATGAATTGAAAAACAATATTATATTGCTTGAAAATGTTTGTATTAAGGAGATCGGATAGCTTACTGTCACGACCCGCCAAAACGTAGGTCGCAACACCCTAATTTTTACCGATTAGGGGCACTTACGAAGCAAGCGAGGCTGCCCGGAAAACTCCGGAACAGCCCATATAATTCTGCAGCAACATTGCAGCCTTGGAAGACTCTAGAACGTCCCAGGACGTGCTAGAAACCGAGCATAAAAGGCTGCTATAAAGGAGCAACTTGTGCAGCCCTTAAAGACCCCGGAACTCTCTAGAAAAGACTACAAAAATCAGCCATGGAGCAACCATGAAAGACCATGAGAAATCTAGAGAAATCCATGTAAATATCTTGTATTAGAATGATCTAGATTAGGAAGACTCTAGATCATATGAACTAGTATAAATAGGTGATGTTGGTAGCTCATTTGAAACCACCCAAGATCCTTGTAACATCAAAGTATTGTACTTGTGTTCATAGTAATACAAGCAATCTTCTTGTGTTGTAATCACACATCACAAGCATTCTACTTGTGTACTACAAATCCAACATTCCTTTACAAAGACTTCCGCTGCCGAAAACCATTCATTCAAGATCAAGAAGGCTGACTTAGAACGAATCTAAGTGCCGCACGAGAACTGAACAAATCAGTCCGTGACAAGTGGTATCAGAGCCGCGTCGACTCTTTGGGATGGCATCTAATCCGGAAAAGATTGTAGTCGCAAGCGTTGCCGGAGACGAGATCCGTGGACGGGAGGAGACTCGTAAAGGTGACAAGAAAACTCGAAACATGTCCAAAGACTTGGTTGCAAGCATGGACAAAAGAGTTGAAGATGTCGAGGTAGCATTGTCTGAATTCAAAAACGAAATGGAGGAATTCAAGGCTGAAGTCGATATCTTCAAAACACATACCTACGACTCTTTGCAACATGTAGAGTCGTTAGGTAATGACTTCAATGAAATAAGAAGCGATCTCAAACTCGCCCTCTCCTTGATAAGAAAGGAGATGGAAGAGGCATTCACAAAGGAGTTGGGTCAACTCAAAGCTAACTTCGAGAGGGAAATCAAAGACTTGCAAACCGAACTAAGTGTTTGCAAGCGCGCACTAGCAACCGGAGGTGACAACATATTCCATGCCTCTACAAAGGTGGACATCCCCAAACCATCACCATTCGTTGGTAAGCGAGAGGCGAGGGCTGTGGATGACTTCCTTTGGGAGATGGAACAATACTTTGAGGCCGTCGATATTGTCGATGACGCCAAGAAGATCAAGACGGTGACTCTTTACTTGAAGGAGACCGCAGCTTTATGGTGGCGACGAAAGCACATGGAGATTGATAAAGGTACGTGCACCATACAAACTTGGACTGATTTCATAAAAGAAATCAAGAAACAATTTTATCCGGAAAACGCTGAACACGAAGCAAAGATTCGGCTTCGTAATCTAAAGCAAAAGGGTAGCATCAAGGACTACGTCAAAGATTTTACGACCCTTGTGCTAGAAATTCCGGACTTGTCACCAAAGGACTCTCTCATATACTTCATCGATGGCTTACAAACATGGGCAAGAACCGAACTTGAACGAAGAAATGTTCAAGACTTGTCCTCAGCCATCGTTGTTGCTGAAAGCCTGATCGACCATAATGAAAGGCGATCACAAAAACCCGTCGTTATGGAGGATAACGATGAAAAAGGTGGAGGAGCGAGAACCCACAATAACAACCAAAATCGAAATCAAAGAGAAGATAATCGACGACCACCAAGATATGGGAAGGAGGTACAAATGATCAAAGGATGTTTCCTTTGCGATGGACCGCATAATGCGCGGGATTGTCCGAAAAAGGCTAGACTTACAGCCTTGATTAGATCTGATGATGAACCATCAAAACCAGAAGAGGTTCGTCTAGGAACAATGCAACTTCAACTACTTAATGCGTTAAGTACAGTTGAAGGCAAGCCCTTGGTGATGACAAACCAATCAAACCAGACCATAACCAGAGACAGCCCACAGACAGAATCGAAGGGACTTCGGTTCGTAAACATGGAAATAAAAGGGCAACCTGTGAAAGCGTTGGTTGACACCGGAGCAAGCCATAACTTCATCTCACCTAAAGAGGCTCGAAGACTTGGCTTAAGAATCACCACACAAGAAGGTTGGATCAAGGCCGCCTCTGGAGACACCAAACCCATAGAAGGAGCAGCATGGGGCGTAAAAACAAAGATTGGTACGTGGTCAGGCAAGTTGCAGTTCTCAGTAGTCCCACTAGACGACTATGACATCGTGCTAGGGATGGATTTCTTTCGAAAAGCAAAAGCCTGCCCAGTAACATTCATCAACACTATGTACATCATCAAGGGAGATCAAGTGCACACCGTTACCTTGGAGCCAGATACAAGGCGTCAAGGCAAAACCATCTCTATCTTGAAACTCATGAAGACAACTCATGAGGCATCCAGGCAACACGACGAGGACGTCGTGGCATTAGGTGGGGGAGAATGTCACGACCCGCCAAAACGTAGGTCGCAACACCCTAATTTTTACCGATTAGGGGCACTTACGAAGCAAGCGAGGCTGCCCGGAAAACTCCGGAACAGCCCATATAATTCTGCAGCAACATTGCAGCCTTGGAAGACTCTAGAACGTCCCAGGACGTGCTAGAAACCGAGCATAAAAGGCTGCTATAAAGGAGCAACTTGTGCAGCCCTTAAAGACCCCGGAACTCTCTAGAAAAGACTACAAAAATCAGCCATGGAGCAACCATGAAAGACCATGAGAAATCTAGAGAAATCCATGTAAATATCTTGTATTAGAATGATCTAGATTAGGAAGACTCTAGATCATATGAACTAGTATAAATAGGTGATGTTGGTAGCTCATTTGAAACCACCCAAGATCCTTGTAACATCAAAGTATTGTACTTGTGTTCATAGTAATACAAGCAATCTTCTTGTGTTGTAATCACACATCACAAGCATTCTACTTGTGTACTACAAATCCAACATTCCTTTACAAAGACTTCCGCTGCCGAAAACCATTCATTCAAGATCAAGAAGGCTGACTTAGAACGAATCTAAGTGCCGCACGAGAACTGAACAAATCAGTCCGTGACATTACGCTATCTTCATTAAATATTTGAATATTACCATACATATGCCACACACATTGTATCTCTATACATGTCCTTGCAACATCACTAAAAGAAAGTGGGTCAATAGCAACGAAAAAATTACACCTTATAGGGAAGACAAGTCGTCGTTACAGACCATTTTGATCTGTCGTCGCTATAGGTTTTGTCCCAACAAATTAGTTGTAATAAGTAAAAAAGCCGTAGGGATAGACTTCGTCGGCAAAAAGTCGACTATAAGAACGACATGTTTACCCTATAAGTGTCGTGGTTTCTGAAATTAATGAATAAAAAAATTATTAAAAAAATATAAAATACTATCTATAGCGACGACATGTCATCGCTATATATAATATTTATATTTTTTTAAAAAAACAGATAACAGTCTATAATGACGATATGCCGTCACTATAAACTGTATTTACTTTTTTTTTAATTTTTATATATTGTTTATAGCGACGATATGTCATCGCTATTGATATTATTTTTTATTTTTATTTTTATTTTTTTTGCAGGAACCTAATTTTTTTATAAAAATTTAACAAACAGATAATTAATACAAAATTAATAAGCATATAATCAGTGCAAATTACATTTAAGTTTAACACATAAAAGAATCATACAACTTCAAATTAGTTTAAAGTTCTATAAAATCTAATAAAAATACAAACTCTAATGGTCATCAGGTGGTCGTTGCTGCTGCCAGTAACGCATCATTTCCATTTGCTTTTGGAGCAGTCGTTGCATCTCTTATATTTGTTGTTTCTGTTGTTGTTGGATTTCTTGTTGTTGTAGTATAGTTTCTTCATTTTGTTGTTGTTGTCATCTAAGTTTTTGTCTAAGTTCTGCAACTTCATCTTGCAAATGTTATGTTGGAGGTTGTGAGCTAGACAAATCAGGGGTGGGATGTCTTACCACGCGACCAACACCTCGTATATGTCCTCGCCTTTGACCTAAGGCACACTCAGTGCATTGAATCTCATCAACAACATATGAGTCTTCACCGGTCTCGCTAGAGGATCTCGCATACTCCTATTGAATTCGTTCCTGCATTAAACATATTAAAAATATTAGTTCAAATGGGTCATTTTGACCCAAACACACTTAAACATATTAGAATCGCTTAAAATGAGTCATTTTGATCCAAACACACTTAAACATACTAGAATCATACAAAGTTTGTTCAAATGGGTCCTTTTGACCCAAACACACTTAAACATACCAAAATCAATCAAAAGTTAGTTCAAATGGGTCATTTTGACCCAAACACACTTAAATATACTAGAATCAGACAAAAGTTAGTTCAAATAGGTCATTTTGACCCAAACATACTTAAACATACTAAAATCATACAAAAGTTAGTTCAAATGGGTCATTTTGACCCAAACACACTTAAAAGACGAAACTATCATTACTACCAGCCTTTAAAAGCCCTAAAGTTTCTAGATTTTAGTCGCATAAAATGTATAATAACAATTTTTTTCTAATCAACAAACATAAATCAAAGAACATAACTATAGAACTAAAACTTACCCTAGTCTTGCCAGTGTACCATCACTGCCAAAGTCATCTAATTCACTGAACCAAAAGTTAGATTCATTGGCTTCACCACAAAATCCTGGTTCATAAAATCAAATTAAACCCGAATCTCTAAATCGATCAAAGTTATACCTTATCATAGAGGCATGTTATAACACGAATAGCAAACGAAAAGATAAAAGGGTAAGGGCTTTAGAAAACGAACACACGAATGATTCTTTCGCCATGTTTATCGTTCCTCAGTGAGACGACCACCAACAATACCACCAAACGTGTAATTATTTTGTCCAAACACTATCGCGATCTATGTATAGGTTTTGTGGATGTGATGAAGATTTGTAGATATTAAACTCTGCATATGTCTTTATTATGCAAAAAAGACAAAAAAGTCTTATTTCTTCCCGCAACAACATAGAGTCGATGACAGTGTAAAGAATAAAAGAGCGGTGTTGCAAAACTCCCGCATGCGTGCATGCGGGTGTAGAGGGCGTCTAATCATTTTAAGACTAACATATGTAGTCTTATCTGTATTTTTATGAAAGATTGTTTTCATAGCTCAACGTCTCAAACCTTGATGGTCCGGGTTATATGAGAGCAACTTACCATTGCTCTAAAGTACACACAATTAATGACAAAGTAAGAGCAATTAATTAATCTCTCTCTTAAAACAATAGTCACTACAAGAAATGTCACCATTAGAGGCGACAGATTTAGCGGCGACAGGGACCATTAGCGGCGACAGCTTTTAGCGGCGACATTATTAGCGGCGACATTAATAGCGGCGACTGTCGCCGCTAATGGTCAACGATCCGTTTGGGGAAGTTAAACTTAGATCTGGCCGTTGAACCTCTGCTAGATCTGACGGCTGCCATTTAATCGTACTTGACACTTTTAGCGGCGACACCTTTAGCGGCGACATGTCGCCGCTAAAGGGTGCAGATCTTCTAAACCGGGAATATCTCCTTTTCCCCTCTTTCCCTCCACACCACATCTCCATTCCCGCTAAGCAGACTGCTGAAGCTCCGGCGACCATCATTTCACGACCACCGCTTCATTCATCATCTTCCTCATCTTCGGGTCATCATCTTCCTCAACATCCGTTCATCATCTTCCTCAACATCCGTTCATCATCTTCCTCAACATCCGGTCAACATCTTCCTCCGTTTAGCACTCTCAAAGTCCGCCCATCACCACCCCTCAACGTCATCCTCAAATACCGGTCACCACCGTCGCCGCTGTTGCTGTGGATCTCGACCACTGTCGCCGCTAATACATTTAGTTTTCAACACAAACTAGAAGGTAATTTTTTTGGTTTAAACCTAAATTAATGTTTGTTTATGTTAATGTATGGTTCAAACATGTTTAGATTTGTATATTTAGTAGGTTGAACATAATTTTTAGTAGGATTTGTGTAATTTTTAGGTGTGGTTGTTTGTATGTTAATAGTGTTGAAGATGATGAAATAGAATATTTGTTAATGTTAATATGTTTGTATGTTAATATGTTAATAATGTATGGTTCAAACATGTTTAGATTTATATATTTTGTATGGTTCAAACATGTGGTTGTTTGATCTAGACTTTTTGGGTATTTTGTTATTTAGTTTAGTTGTATTTGTATGGTTGTATTTGTATGGTTCAAACATGTGGTTGTATTTGGGTATTTGATAAATAGAATACTTATTAATGTTTAGTTTGTTTAGATGTTAATGTTTAGTTTGTTAAAGTAGTTTTGAGTATTTTGTTATTTAGACTAGTTATAATTAGTTTAAGTAGTTTTGGGTATTTGGTAAATGATTAACTTTTAAACTATATGTATTTGGGTATTTTGTTATTTAGACTGGTTATAATTAGTTAAAAGTATAAGAAACTTGTATTATTATTATTTTGGATGTAAATGTATGATTAGACTAGAATAAATGTATGATTAATAACAAGAATAAACAATTACTAAGAAAACCAAAATAAACGTCGCATTTCATTTGATTTTTATAGTAATTCTTTATTATTGTATGTTATAAGCTTTTAGGTTTTGTGACTTCATTCTAATCATCACGAGCTTAGAAATACCCGCCCGAAATTGATTTAGTAATTAATTTCGGGTTGTCCCCGTTTTGGGACTGCTTTTTGAATATTTTATCTCATTTAGGAGATGAATGTGTATTACATGATTGTTTGTTTAAGAAAAATTTGGTTTTTATTTTCTCTTTGCTCCACGAGTATATATTTCTATATGTATATATATACTTGAGAGGTAAGAGGAAATGTTGCCGAATTTTTTTAAAACAAACAATCATGTGAGGCACGTTCATATATGAGATAAGGTATTCAAAAAGTGGGTATAGCAGCCTACCCTTTTGAATTCTCAATCCGTTGTCCTACTTTTTGTTAATCATGTTTCATGGATAAATTTTCATCCACTTAAATCCTAATACGTATTGCAGTTCCATAATCATGCCTGTTGATAAAAGTTGGCTTCTTAATCCGAACCGTAGATCACCTGAGTATCAACAAGGACTCAGCTCTTTTATAGATATGTGCGAAAAACTTACCGACAGTTATGGTCAAATTCGATGTCCGTGTATGAAATGTCAGAATACCGTATTATTAGGATGGGTTAAAATGAAATATCATTTAGAAATACGGGGCATGTGCCGGTCGTACAAAGATTGGATCTATCATGATGAAAGTTTAATTCCTGAAGTTGTAGTTGTGGATAACGTTGCGCCAACAAACGAAATGGCTGACGTTATCGAAGACGTTATGGAGGAGAGTAGCGGTCTCCATGAGCAGAGTAGTGGTATCCATGATGATTTTGAGAACTTGTTAGAAGAAGTCCAATCAGAATTATATCCGGGTTGTGTTAAGTTTTCTTCCCTTGATTTTTTAGCAAAGCTTATGCATATCAAGGTGAAGAATAAATGGACTAATAGCTCATTTGATGAGCTTCTTGAGTTGTTATAATCTTCACATCCTGAGGGTAATAAAATCCCTTCTTCTCATTATGTAGTAAAAAAGACATTAAAAAAGATTGGTTTAGGATATGAGTCGATACATGTCTACAAATATGATTGTGCTCTTTTTTGGGGAGAAAACCTTTTGTTAGAAAAATATCCCGTTTGTAATGAGAGTAGATGGGTTTATACGAATACAAAGGGTAAGAAGTTACCTCACAAGGTGTTACGATGGTTTCCTTTAACCCCGAGACTACGACGATTGTATTCTTCAAGGCACACAGCAAAAGATATGATTTGGCATAGTACCGGATGATCAGAAGAGGGTACGATGCGACATCCTGTTGATGGTACCTCATGGAAAGATTTTGACATAAGGTACCCGACCTTCTCGAGGGAACCGCGAAACGTTCGCTTAGGGCTTGCAGCCGACGGTTTTAATCCATTTGGTAACATGAGTTCGGCTCATAGCACGTGGCCGGTTGTACTCACCACATATAATCTGCCTCCATGGTTATGCATGAAAGAGTCCTCATTTATGTTGTCATTGTTGATTCCTGGCCCTAAATCACCGGGAAAGACATGGATGTGTTTCTTAGGCCGTTGGTGGATGAGCTTAAGCAGTTGTGGGTGTCAGGCGTACGTACTAAAGACGCGGTGACAAACGCGTTCTTTACAATGAAAGCGGCGTTGTTATGGACTATAAACGACTTTCCAGCTCGTAGTAGTTTATCTGGTTGGAGCGGGCAGGGTTACAAAACATGCCCGACTTGTAACGAAGACACTCCTTCTATGCGTGTTACAAATAAAGTTATATATGTTGGTCATCGGCGATTCTTAGATGCTAACCATGAGTAGAGAACAAGTTTAGAATTTAACGGAGAACCCGAGATCAGAGCCCCTCCGAAACAATTTAATGATACAGACATAGAAGCTCAACTTAGTCGTCTACGCCATCGTTTGCCGGGTAAACATCCTAATTTTGGAGGTGTAAAATTAAAGCGGGAGGAGTTTGAGTTGAACTGGTCGAAATGAAGCATATTTTTTGAACTTGAGTATTGGTCTTCTCTGCAGCTAAAACATAACCTAGATGTGATGCATATCGAGAAAAATGTGTATGACAGTTTGTTTTGCACGTTTTTTAAGCAACTCTGCTCAAGAACACTATTGGTCGAGGATATGAAGAAAGCTAAGGATGTCATTCTTATAATATTGTGCAAGTTAGAGTTGATCTATCCTCCGGCGTTTTTGACATTATGGTTCATTTAGTTTTGCATTTACCTGATGAAGCGATTTGTGGTGGTCCTGTATGTATGAGATGGATGTATCCGTTTGAAAGATATATGAAAAAATTAAAAAATTATGTCAGAAACAAAGCAAGGCCGGAAGGTTGTATAGCTGAAGGTTATGTTGCTGAGGAAGCTTTATCATTTTGTTCGAGATACCTTCGAGATGTTGAGACTCAGTTTAATCGTCCGGACAGAAACGAGGATGTCATTATCCCAAAAAGAAACGTGCATGCATTTGAGTCTAAATGTCGTCCGGTTAGTGCAACAAAGATGAAATACCTTTCTCCAAGTGAAAAGCTTAAGTTAGAATGGTTTGTGCTCGATAGCTGTCAAGAAGTCAGAGATTATATGAAGTAAAGTTTCCTATCTTTAACTTCGCATCATTAATTAAATATATTTTATTTCTCACTTATTGTATCTTTTTATCAATATTGTAGTGAATTTAAATCTGAATGTCCACTTGAGGATATTAAAATCAAATTTCCAACATGGTTCCTCGAGAAGGTAATCTATATCTAACACGTGTTACTATATATTTGTTAGGTAATCCATATATAACACGTGTTAGTCTATATTTTCTTAGGTTTATTCGATGAAAATACAAAATTCTCCAAAATTTCACTCAGAGTTGTATGCTCTTTCAATGGGTGCGGATGTAAATGCCTATATTTACACTGCTTGCATAGTCAACGGTGTTAGGTTTATGGTAGTTGATCGTGACGCGTAACGCACAACGCAAAACTCCGGTGTTTTAGTGGAGGGAGAGAATGGTGAGAAATATTATGGACAAGTTGAGGAGATTATTGAATTACATTATGCAAATGGGTATTCAACTGTCCTATTTCATTGCAAATGGTTTGATACTCGAAGGGGTGTTTCATACGATAATAATATTATTAGTATCAACACAGAACGTGAATGGGACAAAGACGATCAACTCATATTTGCCTCCCAAGCTAAACAAGTGTTCCACATCCGAGAACCTTATCGAAGAAATCAAAACAATAATCACCGGTGGGTCGTCGAGAATGTTAATCATCGAAAAATTTAGGATCGCCCTACAACCAATGATGGTGTTATGGAGAACATTCAAAATGTTGACAATGACTTGACAGAAGATCTTGACGTTGTTCATAACCACTCTTCATCTAATAGCGTACTTTTCATTGACTTCACACAATATTTTCATAACATGCCTACTTATATCACCGAAGGCGAGACTCCAAGTGAAGTTAATCCGCCAACTGTCATCGCTGAGGAGGTGTTTGAAGACGAGGCTGATTATGATGAGGACGATTCTGATTATGACACCGAAGAGTCTGACGAAGATAATGAAGTATATGAGGGTGACTCTGATTGAAAAAATTGTTATGATTTGTTAGGATTTGTATATGTATTTATTTATCTAAACCTTTGTTTGTATTTCATGTTGACTACAAGACTTTCTTCTTATTTTAACATTATGTTCTAAATCTTATATTTGAAGACATGATTTCACTGTGGATTGTTTTCGCATACCTTATGGCTGATGTTATGAGCCATGGTGGTGATGGCGCGGGGGATCCACCACTACCTCCATTTGACGGTCCCGGAAGTCACGCGTTAGATGGTAATGGTTATTATAATTAATTTATTAATATGTTTATTCAATTATTATTAATATATGATGCAATTAATGATTTTTTAATCTAATTACAGGCACGCCTTCTTGTAAAACAAGAGGCAAGGCGAAAAATAAGAAATTGCAGCAAGAGCTAGCTAAAAAGGGAGGACCTTTATCTCTTCCATTTGATAGAGTTGCCGCGTATACCCCCGTTGGCGAACTTAATGATATGTTTGTTCGCGAGGTGGGGATATACATGGAAGCTAATTTTCCTTTTAATGTTCGTTCGTATGAAAATCTTTCCGATGCTCAGAAGAATGCTTTGGAAGAGCATATGGCGGTAAAATTTTATAAGTTATATGTTTGTTATTCAATTTTACATAACTAACTTTTATTTTATTTAACTTAAATGTAGCGACGCTTTGACTTTGATGAGATATTGCGAGATCGTGAGCGCGTACAGATAGAGGGTGGAATCCGTTCGGTGTTTCTCAAACGATTTAGAGATTGGAAAAATGTGGCAAAAAGACATTTTGATCGAGTTGGAGGCTACGAAAATGTAGAACAAGCAAGGGTGAATCCTCCAGCAGGAATGAATCATGAAAATTGGAGCCAAACCGTTGACTATTTTATGAGTGACGCATATAGAAATGTGTCAAGTTCAAACAAAGCAAATCGTCAACAACAAATATATACAAACCGTGGGGGGACTGCTTCATATAGTAGTTATTGTTATAAGAATGTAATGATTTAAATTTATATATTTGTGTATTATATATTAGTATTTTTTAATATATATTATACTTTTTAAAAACAGAATAAAAGCAGACTGGAGACGTTTCATGATGCACATACTGGTAAAGATGGGACATTTGATAGCGAGGTAGCACAACAACAATATGTAAGTATTTCATCTTCAGGGACGAGTTCTTTATGTATGTATAAATATGTTAATATATTTTTGTTAATTAATACAAAACCAATTAAAGGAAAGGTTTGCTGAGCTAAGTCAAACCCAAAATCAAGAAAGTGGATCATCAACGTTGAATGAAGTCGATATTTTTAAGTCGGTGTTGGGACAACGGCGTGGACATATTAGGGGGATTGGGCGTAAACCATTCTCATCTTCAGGGACGAGTTCTTTTGTACATGATCACGAACAAACTCCTCAGTCATTTACACAGGTTAGTGCATCATTTTATCTAAGTTCATCATATTTGTTTTAGGTTAATTATGATTTGAGTTTAAACGGGTCAAAATAACTTAAACTTGGATGTGTTAAGTTTATCATATTTGTTTTAGGTTAATTATGACTTTTAATCGCTAAATAGAATTTAATTATCTAAGTTTAGCTTAAACGGGTCAAAACGGGTGAAAAAAACATGATTTGCGGATAAACGGGTCAAAATAATTTAAACTTGAATGTGTTAAGTTCATCATAGTTGTTTTAGGTTAATTATGACTTTTAATAGCTAAAATAGAATTTAATTATCTAAGTTTAGCTTAAACGGGTCAAAACGGGTGAAAAGAACATGATCTGCGGATAAACGGGTCAAAATAACTTAAACTTAAATGTGTTTAGTTCATCATAGTTGTTTTAGGTTAATTATGACTTTTAATAGCTAAAATATAATTTAATTATCTAAGTTTAGCTTAAACGGATTAAAACGGGTAAAAAGGACATGATTTGTGGTTAAACAGGTTAAAATAACTTAAACTTGGATGTGTTAAGTTCAACATAGTATGTTTGGTTTACACTTCATATACTTTGTCAAAATATAAATGTATATTTTGTTTTTGCAGGAGCAAATTTCAAGTCTGTTTCAAAATGCGCAATTTATGTCACAAATGACACAATTAATTGCTTCGCAAAAGGCTCCAAATCAAGAGGAAGAAGATGATTCAGACGAGGGGGATGAATATGTTATTTTATGTTTGATTGTATGATATGTTTGATTGTATGATATTTCGTAATCTATGTTTGAATAGCTTAATTATCTATGTTTGATTGTATGATATTTCGTAATCTAGATTGTAGTTTATGTTATTAGATTATGTTATTAGAAAATCTAGGTTTATTTTGGATGAAAACTGGATTTTTAAAAAAACAATTTTTTTTTAAAAAAAATAACCATTAGCGGCGACAAATGTTGTCGCTGCTAATTAAAAAAAACCACAAACTAGCGATAGCTTTTAGCGGCAACATATATAGTATTAGCGGCGACAGCTTTAGCGGCGACAGCTTTAGCGGCGACCTATTAGCGGCGGACATTTGACCAATAGCGACTAACTTTTAGCGGCGACCTTTTAGCGGCGACATGCCATTAGCGGCGACAAACAGGGGTATTAGCGGCGATAATTGTCGCCGCTAATGACCGAATATTTTGTAATGAGTAAAAAACACTTTTCACCCATTACTATATATTTCAAAATTAATATCCCGTAATTATATTAAGGGAATAAGAAAAAACATTATGATGATAACCGATTACACGTCTTGTTCTCACCATGCAAATTTCTAGCTAAGTTAAATTATTTGATAGTAAAAAGGAAAGGAAGAAGTTGATTAAGGCATGTGCTATTGAAACTAGAAAGCAAATTAAAATTGTGAAGGATGATAAGCGCAAGGACAGGGTTTTATAGGTTTTAGTATTTTACCATCCATTGAAGTTGACAAGGGTGGGGCCTATATTCAAAGTCAACCACTGGAGGGTTGTTATAGAGAAGGTCAGTGTTGTAAAATTCGGTCTGCGCGGCCGAGTACTCGAAACTAGGAAGTGTGACGAGGTTTTTTTTTCTTTAACTCGATCAACCTTGTTCAGAATTGGCCAATCTTGATCGGAATCGGCCCTAATCGGTCCAGCTCGGCCCTAATCGGAATCGTGAACTCCGGCGTCACCATGACCACCAATTTCCAATCCATCCCTCTCATCGGTAACTTTCTCTCCTTTACTTACTTCAATTCAAAACCCTAACATCTTAATTATGATCATAGAGTTTCTCGGATTTGTAGAACATATCACTAATAAATCGATCGACTTATCTGGACAAAAAGTCCAATAATTTAAGCTTGAAGGAGCCTCAGTAATGTATTATTCCTACTGATTTAGATCCATAGTTCATCTTCTTAACCAACACTTTTCAATTCTTCAGAATAATCATGACGCTACTGCTACTTTCATGTTTGCATAGCACTTCCTTATTGTACATTTCGGAATATTTTGGAGAATGTAGATTCAGATTCGCCATCTCGAAGTCAACGATACAGAATCAGGATATCTAGTGTCAATTAACGTCATTTTGAATAAGAACACATATAATTTCTGATGAGAATTCGTATAGTTGCAGAGAATTGATGATTGAATTAGCAATTAATAAACTTCGATTTGGAGCTAAGTAGTTTCTGGATTCAGGAGGCATTAAGTTTAATGTTTTGTTTAATCTTTGGGCGATTTTTTTTGTTTATTATTATTATTATTATTATTATTATTATTATTTATATTATTATTATTATTTATGTGACAGATATCAGTCCTCTGGTAGCTAAGTGTGATGATCCAAATCCCATGGAGGACAAAGATGTTGCAGAAGTTGTTAGGCTTCTAGATAAGGCTTGCAGGGATGCTGGATTCTTTTATGTGGTAATTTCTTACCTGTGTTTGTTATGCTTCCTGATCATTAATAAATGGATACTTAGGAATTGCAATATGTTTTGGCTTTCAGTATCTTGCTTGGAAAATTATTTGCAACTTGCTAATAAATATTATATGAACAGAAAGGTCATGGTATTCCTGATTCTCTAATCAAAGAGATTAGAGATATAACACGGAAGTTCTTTGATCTACCTTATGAGGAGAAACTGAAGATCAAACTATCTGCTGAAACTGGATACAGGTTTTTCCCCAGTTATATTAATATCTTCACTTGATTAGAGTTGTGGAAAATACTTTAACAATCATCCGAGGTTTAAAGTACAGGGGATACCAGCGAGTTGGTGAGAATATAACTAAAGGCATACCTGATAGGCACGAAGCTATTGATGTAAGCTTTATATTGCTGCCTTACACTTCATACTTTATATTGCTGCCTTACACTTCATACTTTATAATGTGCTCATATATGGCATATATATCGCGAGTTCCATTTTTTGGTTATGTGCTTAAATTGATATGAATGCAATTCATGGTTTTTTAAGCCTAAGCTTGCTTGGGTAGTCACACATATGACATTTATCCACCAGATGTAGTAGAATTTGATTCCGTCAACTTATAATTGCTTTTTGTAACAGTGTTATAGAGAATTACATAAAGGGATGTATGGAGATCTTGGCGACCCATTAGTTGGTCCCAACAAATGGTATGTGAAATTTTGAACTCCCATATTCATAATACATATCACAACTTGGGATTGTTATTATCTACAAAACTAGCTTTTAGAGTTCTTGTAGATTCATTTAAGCCTATTTGAGGGGCCTATACACAAGTTAAGCTTATTGGAAATGCGACCTTTTGTATTCCCAGGCCAATGGACCCTCCTAACTTTAAAGAACTCATGGAGGAGTATCTTGGCCTCTGCACAGGTATCTAACTTAGTTCACTTTGCTTCATGTTTTTCCTTGTTTCTATGAAACATTGATCACTGATTGCTGGTTACTGCTAGAGTTATCAAGAAAAATCATGAGAGGGATTGCTCTGGCACTTGGTGGCTCAGTAGATGAATTTGAAGGGAAAATAGCTGGAGATCCATTTTGGGTGTTGCGTATAATAGGTTATCCTGGTGCCACTTCTATGACTGATGAGGGCTTGCCGAAAAATGATATTGGATGGTAATTTAGTTTAGTGGCTTCTAACAAAATTTTTCCTATGATTTGCTGGCTCTCATTTAAGTTTCTTCTCTTATTATATTTTCATATCTTGTCCAAATAAATCCAGTGGGGCTCACACAGATTATGGTAAGTTTCTCAAACTCATACGGATTCTCTGGATTTAAATGTTAATCAAATGAAATTATCTATCATGTTGCAGGCCTATTGACATTGGTTAACCAAGACGATGATAAAACTGCACTTCAGGTATATGTTCTCAGTTACTTTCGGTTTACCCATCAAATGAGGATATGTTTCACTGTAGTCTAATAGTTTATAGTGCCATATTGGCCTTGTGAACTTGCCATTATTGATTTTTCCATGAAAAAGATCCATTATAGGTTTTGGATGAACTTACCATCCTTGCATGTTACATTGGATTTACTCATTAATATATTAATTTTCTTTATAGTCCACTAGACATGTAAGCAAGGTCTTTACCTTTCTTTAAAGTTTAATGTAAGAACAACTCTAATGTTAACACGAAATTTGGCTGCTTTATACATATTCCTAAGAGTGCTTAAATAAATATGGGTTTGCTCGAATGCATGTAGTAGTGTATATCAATTAAAATGTTATAGTTCCTAAGCACGATCTTTACCACCACAGTTGTCGCCATCTAGACCACTGCCGCCACCATCACCGCCTCCACCTGCCCATTGCCACTAGCTACATAAAAACAAATATAGGGGGAACCTCTTTTCATACTTATGTTCTAGAACTTCGTTTCAACCTGAAGTTAAACCTGCTTTGACTGGTTACCTAACCTGCGCTTTTTGCAAGGCTGGTTTGGTGTGATGAAAGATGGATAGTATCACAACATTAAATCACATGAAAACTAGCGTCTTGGTTGGAAATCACTGCCGCCATCTAGACCACTGCCGCCACCATCACCGCCTCCACCTGCCCATTGCCACTAGCTACATAAAAACAAATATAGGGGGAACCCCTTTTCATACTTATGTTCTAGAACTTCGTTTCAACCTGAAGTTAAACCTGCTTTGACTGGTTACCTAACCCGCGCTTTTTGCAAGGCTGGTTTGGTGTGATGAAAGATGGATAGTATCACAACATTAAATCACATGAAAACTAGCGTCTTGGTTGGAAATCACTTTGTACACTGATTTCTGCATTTTAATGTTAATAATCTAATGACTTATAACTATAACTTGGACATATTGAATCTTAGTTTAACAGTCAGGTGTATGATTTGATGATAAGGTTATGCTTAAAATGCTAATTTGCAATTGCTGGGTTTGTAAAGGTGAGAAACCTTTCAGGCGAATGGATATCAGCAGTTCCCATCCCTGGAACATTTGTCTGCAATATTGGTGATATGCTGAAGGTACGCACAACAGTTGAACATATCAACTCCCCCCTTCCCACCCTTTCAGGGCACCCCCACCTGGCCGCACTTTTTATGTACTAAAACTTCTTGATTTATCCTATATGCTATATGGTTAATCACAGATTTTAACAAATGGTATTTATGAATCAACATTGCATCGGGTCATTAACAACTCCCCAAAATTCAGAGTTTGTGTGGCGTACTTCTACGAGGTTGGTTTTCTTTCTCTGTTTTTGTGCAAATTATTGTTATTATGAATTTATGATCCTAAGTTGCTTATTTCATATTGTGAGCAGACAAACTTTGATGCTGTTATAAGTCCCTTGGATATGTGCCTAAAGAAGACTGATGGAAACAAGAAACTTGGAACAGCTATTTATGGGGAGCATCTAGTTGGTAAAGTTCTCACTAATTTTACATACTGAAACCGCTATATGCATTGGTTCAAATCATTAAATAGTTACAAACCAGTAGAACCACTTTTTAGTCTTTGGCTCATATTTCAATGGATGGTTGAGATCTCACTCTCTTAGAGTGGACGGAGTTGTCCCGCCGGAGAAGGCCGATCGGCCTCCACGGCTTCGACCCTTACTCACATACACCTGATGAACACGGTGCATATTCCCTTTTATCCCCGCCTCTCCATTATTCCATCCTCTAACCCATTCGGCCATTCCTGACTCCACTCAGCCTCCCCTTATGTCCTTCCACTCTGTAAATCGTTCGCAACTGTTTCCTCATTTTGTTTGTTTCATGATCAAAGGCTAAATGTGGTTCTTTTAGTTCCTAACTATTTACTGGTTCTTATCTAAATGCTCCGGAATGCATTGTATGTTAGTTGTAAGTTTTCAACCTTAGTCGCTGAAACAGCTTTGAGATACTTGCAACTAGGGACTTCCAATGTTCGGTAGGATTTAAATTATTTTCTTTTATTATTATTATTATTATTATTATTATTATTATTATTATTATTATTATTATTATTATTATTATTATTATTTGGCATTGTGTTTTGAAAGCGATCATGTGATACTGAATAATCAGTTTAATTAGTGAGATGCGAAAGATAGTTGTTTCAAGTGTGGTGTCATATATATGAAAAGAATTTATTAGTTAAGGATTTGAAGAGTAAAACGTACGGTCAAGTGTGGTAATCTGTTTAACAAGTTATATATGACGCGTGTAACTCACGTATCAAACATGCAAAAGACTTGTTTAACTACCTATATATTATGCTTATAATTTTTTAGATGTTTTTATGAACCAAGAATGTGAAATAATGGAGTCTAGCCTCCTGATTTTAATTATTTTTAAAAACATAAAAAATTAAAAAATATTTTTTATTAAACAAGTTTAATCGTGTCATAAACAGGTTGGTAATTGCCAGCCCTACACCAATATCCGAGGACCAAGATCCATTTATCATACCATGCTTCATGTGTCTTGAGGATGAACTAAATAATTGGATAGACGAATAGCCAAAACCAAGTATATTGTTTAACTTTAGTAAATTAGTCTTATGAAATTTTATCGAGTTTTCCCGCTTGAATGCTCATAAAAACAAACTCAAAATATATATAGAGTTAGAACTTGAATATTGTATTATCAGCTAAATAATAGCTCCAGTGTTATCATACCACACGATTGGAAGATAAGAATAAGACCAAGTATTAGGTGCTTCTTTAAACAAAGCAGGAACAACACCACGAGGAATGTTTAGAAGTAAATCAAAAGAACACATACGAAGTATGTGAGAATCATAACATAGATATCCTTGGTTACTTGGCGTTTATCCAAGAAATATCCAACGAGTAGATTTTAGACACAACTTGTTGTTTCCGACATCTCAAAGAAAAGCGTAATAAAGATAACCAAAGGTGGTGTGAGGATTTGTACAATCAGGACGAGAAATATTCGTTAGTGTGCATGAAAAAGAAATCCTTCGTACAACATGAAATGTGAAAGATTTGTACAATCAAAACGAGAAATATTGCAAAATTGCAATTGGGTAATCATATAACAAAATTCCTTTGGTGAGTGTGCATCAGTGCATGAAAAAACAATGTACGAGCAATATTGGGATTTCTACTCCGCCACAACATTTTGAGGAGCGTAAGAACATGAAATGTGACATGTAACTCGAGAATTAGCAAGAAAGTGTCTTTTTAACCCTCCAGTAAATTTCTTCTTTCTAGTACCATCACATTATTAATAAGATGTTTATTGGTGATGGAAAACATACTTTCGGTATGAGTTTTAAAGGACACGAATTAGTGGCATATTATTGAAGTGATTTGGACCGAAACGGAACTATTATTTCATATTTATATGAACGTTTAAAATTCAAAGAACATGGTTTTGTAAAAAAGACTAGCAGCAGCACTTTGGTCATATGCTAATCCACAGCTCAGCTCAATTTACATATAGACATGAAGTTTACTTATCGTGGAGTCTTTTTCACGTAAAGAGGGAACCGAACTCCACGAGCTCGAAGCCTATCAGCAATACCATAAAGATATTCAAAACTGAGCATCGATCCTTTTGACGTTGAAATCGTCACTTATATCAGGGTGCGTCTCAAACCATTTCCTCAACATCCCATAAGTATGAGAAATTATAATATTCCATCGAACATGGTACTTCTCACCGGGGGCAGACTTGGCATGTCTTCATCGAAATTCCGCTTTCACGTATATAAGGAGATGTATGTATGAGTTCTTTTAGTGATAACAATGTTTATTTAAACAATGTGTACGTCCATTGGTTATAAAAACATATAAACCCAAACTTTAAAAAAAAAAAGAACCCATGAGTTTATTAATTAGAAAACTAAACAAAACTACTCTCATTTACCAATGATTCTTAGCCCAACTGGTTAAGGTGATGTACCTATGTTATATAAATATTGGGAGGTCATGGATTTACGTTTCAATCTGAGCAAAAATGTTCAAAGTTGAGCTAGGTGTTTTTTCAACAATGAATTTTCTTCTGAGGGGTTGGGGATGCGGTCCCGGCTGGGAAACGAATAGATGGACCCGATTAAAATAACACATATTCTCCGACGCATGGTCATACATTTGCTGTTAAAAAAAGTTCACATCTAATAACCAATAATCATAAAACCTAAAAAAAACTCATATACCTAATACCTTGTGGAGTTTTTGACTTGCGATCAAAGGCAGAGACTGTTCACGATGGGATATTTTTATTATATTGTATCTTATGTTTATTATATGATCAAACAGACCCGATTTGAATTGACATATTTTTATTATATTGTAAATGTTCCAACCTCCTGAGATCAGTCCTGCTCTTGCTTCCGTTTTGCATGTTAAATGTTGACAAAAAAGAATACCATCAGTAACAAATGTTAAAGGTAATAAGCTCTTAAGAAATAAACTTCAATAATAAGCTGTTAAGAAATAAACTTCAATACGATTATATATTAAGCAGTTTAAAATGGAAGATGATAAATGTTGATGAAATCGCGGAAATAATCACGAATACAAGATCAAAAGAATGAATATTTCATAGACTTGAAGTGAATTGAGTTACAGAAAATGAATTGAACAAGAACTGGAATTAAATCACCGATTACAAAGAACATCCCCAAATTTATACCTAGCCGTTTAAGCCCTAACAAACTTTAACAACCATTTAAACCAACTATCAGAATTGGCAAATTTAGTCCCTCTAGTTTACTTTTCATACTATTGTCAACTTATCATTGACTACATATACATTTGACTAAACACGAACACTTGATTTGAGCTCAACTATATCAGAATCTCCACCTTTGAGCCAAATCAAGATTATAAGCAATCATCAAACCATCAAGTAATATGAAGAAGCTGCAAACAATGATCAAACTTTGACCCCGGCACACTCTTAGTCAACATGTCTGCAGCATTATGAGCTGTGACGTACACCACTTGCACATCCTTAGCAAATAATACATCTCGAAGCCAATACAGCCTAACATCAATGTGTTTTGATCTCTCATGAAACACTTGATGTTTAGCAAGTTGAATGGCCCTCATATTATCACAGTTGACTTTAACAACCTCATCAATCATTCCTAATTCAGCAGCAAACCCTTTAAGCCAAATAGCCTCTTTCACTGCTTCAACCAGAGCTAAAAACTCTGCCTCAGTGGTAGATAATGCAACTACCCGTTGCAATGTAGCCTTCCAACTGACAACTCCACCATACAACTTAAACACATAACCTGTCATTGATCGGCCTTTATCTGCATCTTTGGCAAAATCAGCATCTACAAAACCTTCAATAATACTGCTACTTTCATCTGTTTTCCCAAAGATCAGTCCCACATCCCTAGTACCATTGAGATACCTAAGGATCCATTTGACCCCTTCCCAATGTTTCTTTCCTGGGTTGCTTAGATACCTGCTCACAACACTAACAGCATATCCAATATCTGGCCTCGTGCACAACATCAAGTACATTAGACTACCACCACATTTGAGTAAGGGACCTTACTCATATTCTCCTTTTCTTCATTACTATTGGGCGAGTCAGCACAAGACAACTTGAAATGCATAGCTAATGGGGTAGTAACAGCTTTACTATACTCCATATGATAGTTGGACAGTACCTTCTTCAAATAAGAACCTTGAGACAACTTAATTGTACCAGCCTCCCTGTTTCTAGTAATTTCCATACCAAGTATTTTCTTTGCTGCCCCCAACTCTTTCATTTCAAATTCTGCCATCAGCAGCTTCTTTGTATCCTCAATTTGACTCTTATTCTTGCAGGCAATCAACATATCATCCACATATAACAAAAGATACACCATATTAGCACCATTATACCTTTTGTAATAAACACAGGTATCATATTTACTTCTTTCAAAACCATGATCAACTATGTAAGAGTCAAATCTTAGGTACCATTGTCTTGGTGACTGTTTTAAGCCATATAATGACCTTTTTAGCAAACACACCAAGTCACACTGCCTTGCAACTTCATACCCCAAAGGCTGTTTCATATAAATGTTTTCATCCAGATTTCCATGTAAAAATGCTGTCTTTACATCCATCTGCTCCAACTCCATATCAAGTACAATAGTTAGAGATAAAATCATTCTTATAGAAGAATGTTTTACCACAGGTGAAAACACCTCACTATAGTCTATACCTTCCCTTTAAGTGAAGCCCTTTGCAACCAGTCGGGCCTTGTATCTTGGCTTCTTCCCTGGCATGCCTTCTTTAATCTTGAATAGCCACTTGCAGCCTACAAGCTTCTGCCCTTCAGGTTTCTTCACCAATACCCAAGTATTATTCTTCTGTAGTGATTGTATTTCATCATCCATGGCTGCAATCCACTTAGCTTTATCACTAGAATGAATAGCCTCACTATATGTCAATGGTTCAAAAGAGCTTTCCTCCTCAGCTACATGAAAGACAAAAGCTGAGATGTCTTCCCTGTACCTTAAAGGTGGAATCACTTTCCTTCTTGGCCTGCTTGAAGCAATACTAGGGCTGGCTGCTTTCTTATTTTGGCTGTCATGAGATGCTTCACCAAATGTAACACCATGTTCTACACTCTCATGATGAGAAGTCTCAGTTTTACTTGAATCCTCATCAAACTCCACCTCAAGTGGAACTTTATCATCATGTTAATCAGCATCATTACTGACCTTAAGAGTATCCTTGTATAGTATCTCTTCATTAAAGGATACATTTCTACTTACAATGGTCCTGGGGCGACCACCATCCAATCTCCATAACCTGTACCCCTTTACACCATCAGGATACCCAAGTAAGATATACTTTTGAGCTCTCGGATCTAACTTCCCTTGTTTAACATGTGAATAAGCCAAACAACCAAACACCTTCATATCACCATAATCATCTACTTTAGATCCAGACCATCTTCCATAGGTACCATCATATCAATTGCTGATGATGGTGACCTATTTACAAGATGCACTGCTGTCATCAAAGCTTCAGCCCAAAATACCTTTGGTAATCCTGCCCCAATAAGCAAACATCTCACCTTCTCTAACAATGTTCTATTCATCCTCTCCACCAACCCATTCTGCTGTGGAGTACCAGGAATTGTGAGATGCCTTGCAATTCCATGAGCCTTGTAATATTAATTGAACTCATCACTGCAAAACTCTAGACCATTATCAGTTCTGAGCTTCTTTACCCTCCTTTCAGTTTGAGTTTCAACTAAAACCTTCCACTGTTTGAACTTTTCAAATGCATCAGACTTTTTTCTTAACACATATGCCCATACTCTCCTTGAATAGTCATCTATGATTGCAAGAAAATAGGAACACCCTCCATGTGACAGATGCTTTGTTGGCCCCCAAAGATCAGCATGAACATAGTCTAAGATTGCCTTAGACTTATGTATGCTTCTCTTGAATTTCACTCTTTTGCCTTCCCCAAAACACAGTTTTCACAACTTCCATAATCACAAGAGTCTAAATCACCAATCAAACCTTGTTTCTTCAATTCTAACATTCCTTGACTGCTCATGTGACCAAGTCTAATGTGCCACTTCATGGCATTACTCACTTTTGGTTTTTCAGCAACATTAACATCACCAATGTCAACCTTCCCATTTAACACATAGACATTATTATTTTTCCTAGTTCCTGAAAGAACAACCATAGACCCTTTAGTCACCTTGGCTTTTCTATCTCTTAAGACCATATGATACCCACCTTTTCAAGTGTACCCAGTGATAACAGATTCCTCTTCAACTCAGGAATATACCTCACATTTTTCAATTCTATCATAGAACTGTTATGTAGTTTCAGAGAAATGGTGCCAATACCTTCTATTGTACATGCCCTGTCATCTCCTAGGTGTACAATACCTTGATTCATTAACTTCAAGGACTTGAAGAGAGCTTTGTGAGGGGTCATGTGATATGAACAACCAGTATCAAGAATCCACTCATGGCTATCCTTTGTGCCTTCTGTCATCACTAACACATCAGCACTGTCATAACTATCAGCTGATCCATCAGGAGAGTGATACCCTGAGTGATTTCCCTGATTCTTGTTCTTACCTTGCTCATACTTCTTCTTCTTCCATTCGGGGCAATCCCTTTTAAAATGCTTCTCTGAATTACACACAAAGCACCTCTTCTTGGTTCTAGATTTGGACCTAGAACTCAAGATCTTGTTCTTGTGGTTTCTATGTTCAGGTCTGCCCCTCACAATCAGACCATCTGCCCTATCATCTTTGGCCTCATTCTTCTTATGTTACTCTTTTGAGTTCATGGCAGACACCACCTCCTCCATTGAAAGGCTCTCTCTTCCAAACATAAGAGTATCCACAAAATGCTCATATGAATGTGGTAAAGATGACAAGAATATTATTTCCCTATCCTCATCATCAATTTCAACCTCTATATTCTCAAGATCTAAGATGATCTTGTTGAATTCATCAATATGATCTTCTAAAGATCTACCAGTGGACATCTGAAAGGTATACAGCCGTTTCTTGAGATACAACCTGTTGGCCAGTGACTTTGTCATATAGAGAGATTCCAATTTGGACCAAACACCAGCTGCCGAAGTCTTTTTTGAAACCTCACGTAGAACTCGATCACCAAGGCTCAGTATGATTGCACTATGAGCCTTCTCAAGCTTCTCTTTCCAGGCATCTTCTATCTCCCTTTTCTTGTCGTCAGTTGCTTTCTCAGGAATCTTAGCAGTTCCTCCTTTCAAAGCCTCCACAACCCCTTGATGAACCAACAACGCCTTCATCTTCAACCTCCATAGGCTGAAATCATTTCTGCCATCGAACTTCTCAATCTCAAACTTCGAACCAGTCACCATTCTTCAATCTTCAATCGAATTCGCAGATGAATTGATTCCCCTATTCGTAATCGAGCCACCAATTGGCTCTGATACCAATTGTTGATGAAATCGCGGAAATAATCATGAATACAAGATCAAAAGAATGAATATTTCATAGACTTGAAGTGAATTGAGTTACAGAAAATGAATTGAACAAGAACTGGAATTAAATCACCGATTACAAAGAACATCCCCAAATTTATACCTAGCCGTTTAAGCCCTAACAACCTTTAACAACCATTTAAACCAACTATCAGAATTGGCAAATTTAGTCCCTCTAGTTTACTTTTCATACTATTGTCAACTTATCATTGACTACATATACATTTGACTAAACACGAACACTTGATTTGAGCTCAACTATATCACAATAAAAAACCTGGTCATATTCAGTCGCCTGCTTGGTTAAAAATTGCTTTATTACCATGAATTTGCTCTTGTAATTAGGTTGATGATAAACGTTCACTTAGCTTCATCCTACGGCTGATATTCGTTCTGTGACAGGTTACAACATCCGCCAATAATATATATATATATATACATATATATATATAATATAATTTTATATTCTAAAGCAAACGTTACCCCTGAGCACCAATACAACATACTGGTGGTGGTCACCATGACCACCAATTTCCAATGCATCTCTCTCAACGGTAACTTTCTCTCGTCACTAGCTTAGTTCAAATCAAAACCATAACATCATATCTTAACAAAAGTCCAATAATCTAAGGTTTAAGGAGCCTCAGGTGCTGTTTGTTTTTTCTGCAGGAAAACGTCTGCAGTCTGCGGACCACATCTGCAGACATCTGCAGCAGAAGAGGTGGACCAAACGTCTGCAGTCTGCAAGAAAAAGACTGTTTGTTTTTAACATCTGCAATGTTATTATTATTATTATTATTATTATTATTATTATTATTTATTATCATCTGCTTACCACTTCATCATTCCATTTAACACCTATCAAACAATCAAACCCTAAAAACACTCATCGATTCTTCATCTATTTGATCCAAATTTTCAACCTTTCACCTGCTGTTTGTTCTTGTGCGATGGAAGCAGAGGATTCCATCAGCAGCGGCGATGGCGAAGAAGACTACTGTTGCTCCGATCATGACTCCATCCATGATTCGCTCGAGAATGATGATTGTGAGTCCCTGTCGGCTCACCCTGAACGGTCTTTGCTATATATGATGATGGTAGTCGTTGATCTTCTTGGTCGTCGATCTGCGATGGGAGGGGTGCGATGGCGGGTCAGAAGTAGGCGGCGGTGAGAGGGGTCACGTCAGACAACGGCGGCGAGAGGGTTGCTTGCGGCGGAGAGGAGGTGGGTGAAGGTAGGCGACCGTTGTGAAGTCGGGAGGTGGTGGTGATTTGGGAAAAGGGTTGCGAAGGGGGAGGGCAGCGGAGGGGGAGGGCAGCGGTGGTGAGAGGATAGGTAAGATGGGGGGAATATGAAGATGGATTTGAGGGTGGAGAAGAGGTTAGAAGATCTCAGAAGGCATAGGTCCACATCTTCTCCATGCAGACCTCCTGCAGACGTTTTTTAATGAAACGTCTTCTAAAAAACAAACATTCTGCGCACTCAAAACCTCTTCCCGCGTCTGCGTGCGCGCAAATGAAGAGGTGGGGAAGAGGTTTTAGTAAAAAACAAACACCACCTCAGTGATCTATTGTTTCATCTTCTTAATCAGCATTATTCAATGCTTCTGAATAAGCATGAAGCTACTGCTAATTTCATGTTTGCATAGCATTTCCGAATGTACATTTCGGTCTATTTTGGACAACGTAGATACAGATTCGCCATCTCGTAATCAACGACGCTGAATCACATTTGCAATATACCACTCCAATTATCACACATGATTTCTGGAAGTATATACACCATTTTGAATAAGAACACATAAGATTTCTTCGATGAGAGTGTTTTTTTGCTAATTTATTTATGTGACGGATATTAGTCCACTGGTAGCTAAGTGTGATGATCCAAATCCCACGAAAGACAAAGATGTTGCAGAAGTTGTAGGACTACTAGATAAGGCTTGTAGGGATGCGGGATTCTTTTATGTGGTAATTTCTTACCTATGTTACTATGCTTTTTGGTAATTTAACAAGTTATTTTTAATTTTGTTCCCTAAAGTTTGACTATTTCCTTCAAACGATTAAAAATGTAAATTTATCTTAAAAATTTTCATATGTTGTTTCAGTTTCACTATAAAAGTTTCATTATCTTGGATAACATTAAAACAACTAATAAAACTTTTGGACTAAAACTGAAACAACTTATGAAAGTTTTGAAGATAAATTAATGTTTTTAATCTTTTAAAGGGAAATAGTCATTTTTGACAAACCTTAAGGAGTAAAATTAAACTTAACTCTTTAATAAATAATACTTAGGTATTGCAAGATGTTTTCGCTAGTTCTATCTTGCCGAAAAATTAGTTGCTACTTGCTGATAGATATTTTATGAATAGAAAGGTCATGGTATTCCTGTTCTCTTATCAAAGAGGTTAGGGATATAGCACGGAAGTTCTTCGACCTATCTTATGAGGAGAAACTCAAGATCAAAGTATTTGTTGGACTTAATTACACGGGTGGTCCCTGTGGTTAGGCCTGATTTCACTTTTGGTCCCTAAGTCTTAAAAACTACAAGGTTGGTCCAATACTTTACACAAATGTAACAAAGATGGTCCCTAAAGTGGATGTCTGTTAAGTTTTTCTGTTAATTTTTTGAAAATGACTAAAATACCCTTGTATACCCACTAGATTAAAAGTTAACATAAAACCTATTAAATCAAACACAATCACTCTCACCCACCTCAACCTCACCCTCACCTCCACCCCACCCAAACGCCACCACCATGGCCATTATCGGAGAACACTTCGCCACCACCGTCGCTACCATGGACGGTGGACGGCTTCGTCGGAGGCTAGCCATACCACCACCTCACTGCTAGATCCCCATTTCAGCCGCTTCCCCCTCCACCTTTATCTCCCCCACCACAACACCCTACTCCCATCACACCACCACTGCCAGCACCTTTATCTCCCCCACCACAACACCCTACTCCCATCAGCCGCCCACCTACTGGTGTCCCGTCGCCTCCCTCCACGACAAATGGTACTCTCTCCGGCGAGGGAACCCACGCGCCACCCACTGGCAGGAGTGGCCGACGGCATTGATGGCTGGTGTTCGATTCATGTCGTCGTCGCCATCTCCACGCCAACTTGTTTCTTTCATCTCCATCAGCCCTTTGCCTCCTGCCAGATCTAGATTGGTTCTATCTTGAACAACGGGAAAATGGTTAGCTTGATCTGGATGGATTTTTCCCACTATCGATTCTGGTTATTGTCGGTGTCGGTTTTTTGCAACAGTCGGACCCTAAAGAACGAGAGGCAAAGGGGAAACGAGTTTGACTGGTTTTCATGGTGTGGTGGTGTCGTGGTGGTTAATGGTGCATTGCGAATAAAGAAAAACGGGAAACAATGATGTGGCGGTAACCGTTTTCAGGCGAGAAGGTGGCAGTAGCCGTTTTCCGGTGAGAAGATGCCGGGGTCAAACATTTCGGTTCTTGCAACCCCACTAAGTTCAATGGAACCGAAGGAGCTACTGCATTACTACAGTGGTTCGAAAGCATCGAGAACACATTCCTAAACAGTGAATGCCCTGAAAATCTGAAAGTCCGGTATGCGACAAGTGTTCTTCAGAAACGCGCACTTACTTGGTGGAACGGAGAGAAACGAACTCGTGGAACTGAAACTGCTCTAGCCTTAACATGGACTGAAGTTAAGGAGCTCATGACTAAAGAGTTCTGCCCAAGAAACGAAGTCCGGAAACTAGAAGCTGAGTTCTGGGAATTAACCCAAGACAGTGGCGAGAACCTAGCATACACTAACCGATTCCACGAACTGAGCCTTTTGGTACCGCATCTTGCTACCCCTACCTCCCGAGCCATCGAGAAATACATTGGTGGTCTACCCGTGCAGATTCAGGATACGGTGCTAGGAAGGAATCCTTCGACACTAGGAGATGCTATCAGGCTGGCTGCACAGTTAACTGATAATCATGTGAAAGCTGGTTCTTTAACCAGGAAAGGTTCGAAGAAGAATAGCGATAAACTTCCTAACGAAACCGTCAAAACCAATCAACCCGAGCTTTCCAAGAACAAGAAGAGGAAGGCTCAATCTCAAAACTTTGCTATAATTACCCCTGCTGTGCCAATTACTCAAGTCCCTCCAACACATCAACAAGCGGTAAACAACCAATCGCTGATGAGAAAGCCATACGCTGGACCCCATCCACTGTGTAACATCTGCAATTACCATCATCCCGCTAACACTCAGTGTCGTCAATGCACAAACTGTGGTCGTTTGGGTCATACATTCAACGTGTGCAGGAGTGCTGCTAAAGCTCCGACCAATGCACCAGTTCACCAACATCTTCCTGCAATTACCCAGGGTCGTGCATGCTATCAATGTGGTGATCCGAACCATTTTCGCAATCGATGCCCTCAACTTGTCAGCCTAGTTCCTACGGCTCAAGGACGTGCTTTCAACATTAATGCTCAACAAGCTCAAACCACCAATGATGTGGTGTTGAATAATTCTTGTCCTTGATTTCGTCTTCCTGAATTAATTCAAGATTTGTAATCATGATTTCCTTTTGTTACATTGAAGTAATTTGAAAATTTCTAAATTTCTAATTGAAATATTTTTCCTTCGTTGTTAAGTCGAACTTTGAACCGTTTGCACCGTGGGAGATGCAAGAGTTTGCAAGTCAACCTATGACTAAGGACACTCATATCTCCTAAATGATTCTAACTCATCAAAACAGGGGTGATTCCCTTACTATGATGATGATTCCTTATTCGTTTCAATAAATGGTTTTCAATTGTGTGTTTTATGAAGTTTCATCCTCTGGATTAGGGTGATTTCCTTATCTCGAGGACTGACTTCAACTATTCACTTTGGAACTTGCATTTCACAAATGACATGATCTCACCAAAATAGGATTGAAACCCGTACTTTGGTGACAAATGTCAATCTTCGATTGTTTTCTTGTTATTATCAAGCTCAATCATCAAGATACACGTGAAATTCATACCTTGATGATAATTTCATTTTTATGGATTGTATTTTTTTTCAAATAAAACGACCTCATCAAAGTAGGAGTGAATTCTGGATTTTGATGAAGAAGTTTATCTTGTTATATTTTGTTTTTGTAAACTTCATCGTTAAGATAGGAGTGATTTCCCTTACCTTAATGGTGAGTTATCTCGTCTTATTTTCTAAAGATCCTCAGATCGAACTTTTGGATTGGTAAGTTAGTGGTCATACCTTGAGAGTACACCATCAAGTTAGGGGTGAAAACCATACCTTGATGACTATTCTCATTTCTTGATCTCCAACTTACCATGGTTGTAATCAAGTGACGAGACGCATGTATTAACTTGAAGGGTGAAATAATGTTAGTGTTTCGACCTATCAAGCCAAAGCATGATCTCTGAACTTGAACAGAGACTTGATCGTTTTAAGTTGATTTTGATTCCAAGCTAGGAGCACTTAAATTCTTAAATCGATTTCTTTTCCTTTATTCTCATGTTTAACTCGATCTAGCTACATCAAACCATTTATTCCTTATTTATCGACTTTCATTGTGAGTCATCATCAAAACCTGTTTACGTGATGGTAGTCTTCCTAAACAATCTATTGTCAAGTAAAGATATTATCTCTGATCGTGATCACAAAATCATCTGAAACACACACAATCAGTCAAATTATTCCAATTACACCGAAATCACACCGAAAGTTTCTTCCAACACAAAAACGTGTTGAATTCCAACACAAAACGTGTTGAATTAGTCAAATAAACGGCTATAATTGTCACTTTAACTTCGGATTCTAATCCAGCTAATAAACCCACTTAAACACTTTCAATAATCAAATTGATGTCATATTATTAACCATTTCTCAGTCCCGAACCTACCTATACTCTCAAAATCATCTGAAACACACACAATCATCGAATTTGATTCTTCTAAAGCCGCGGAACTATCTCGAACTCAAACTCATCGAATACAATATCTCAACAGGTAATTAATACCTCTATGAACTCGTTGTTACATGAGGAATGAAAGCCCCATGGTTTCAATCACTATTGAAATCGAATCGAGGTTCAATTTGAAGAGATTCGAACCTAGGGTTCTTCGGGTTTTGGGGGTTCTGTTGGATTGTGTTTAAAAGAAATAAAAACCGGATCATAACCGCGGCTTAGGCCTTGGTTCACCGGTTCCCATGCTCCATCTCAAACAGAAGGTCCCGGGTTCGACCCCGGGCACCTACATTATTTTTTTTAGGCCTTTTAAGCCTTTAAAAAATCCAGAAAAAAATTCTAAAAAATCATAAAAACATTTTACAAACATTAGAAATTTTTAAAACAATCTAATTATTTTCTGAAATTTATTTTATTCATTTATTTTATTTGTTTTAAATAAATAAAATAACTAATTATTTTTCTACCAATTTATAATTAGTGTATAATACATAATTATACAATAAATAAATTGAACCCAATATATATATAGTTATATATTATTCAATTACCGAAACAATTGTTATTTGAATAAATTACATTTTACATAATCGTATACAATTTATAACTCGAGTATATAATTAACATACAATATATAGTTATGTTCACTTATGTACAAATGTATTATATACATATAATCATGTATATAATTATACATATAATTATATATAATTACTTGATTATATATAATTATGAATATAATTATACATATACAATTTATTAATAAATTGTATAAATGTATAACTTACACGTATAAATTTTTATTAAAATTCTTGACATAATCACTTTCAATAAACTCGTTTATTTCAAGACATTCAAACCAAATAAAATTAATCAATTTAAACTACCATTCAAGACCCAATGGAAATCTTAATACATTCCCAAATTCCCAAATCATTATTATTCTAACTCGAGACACCGTTCCTTAGGTTAATCATAAGGAAATCGTGGGTGTCTAATCTATCACGTCCAAATTCCAATCTCATCAATCAAGTGAGTATTCATATCCCCTTTTTATATCATTTCCTATTTGGGGGAAATCATGTGATACAATATATTCAATCATGATATTCTATTGTTATTTCATTCTAAATTCAATTCAAGACAGGTTATGTTATTACTTGCAATTATGTGAACATACTATGTTAAACTGGACGACAGTAAAACCCTAATTCAATCAATCAATCAATCCTGGCAATAATGTAGATCTACTGGTTTGGATAACCCACCCCACATGGCTTACGAGTGGTGATTGTGCCAGAGACAATTAGTCAATCTATGGTGTTTGTGTGCAAGTTTATTATATGCAAGGATAGGATTTTATGTGTCCTACATGTTTATGCTTATTATGTGATTATGACAATTCCTTATACTTTGATTCTTACCTTTCACATACAAATTCTAATCATATTAGATGGAATTGTATGCCTAAATCAAATTGTTCTCAAATTTTAAATTTTGATTTGTTATTCATGGTTTTCAAATCTCGTCAAAGTCCGTGTCACATGACCGAGAACATGCAATGCTGGAAGAGTGGGATACCTGTATCTTAAGGTGTTCTGTCTAGGCAAGGTATTCATACAACTTGATTACCTTACCTGGGAACCCTCGAGATGAGTATTCACTTATAGGTACGCATGTCCTCATTAAGGTTGTGGTGGACACAAATACTTTGATAAGTCAACGTATTCGCTTTGGTTTGCGAACCGAACGTTTACACTCCTAACCTCTCATTGTTATTCTAAACAATCTCATTAACGATTTTATTGTTTTGAAAAGTTTTAAAAACCAATTACCCGTTTCTCATAGAGGTTTCTTCTTTCCATATTATACAGCATGTCTTCTCGTCAAAACCGCTCCCGATCTAGAAGCTCTGGCCGCAAGATTGCTGCTATAGTGGCACGTGAAGTTGCTACGGTTATCCCAACACTGCTTACCCATTTGAACCAAGGCAACAACACCGTTCAAAATCAAGCCGTACAAAACCCAACTGCACCAAACCCTCCACGAGCTTGTACCTACAAGCATTTCAATTCTTGCAATCCCACTAAGTTTAGCGGGACCGAAGGTGCCACTGGTCTTTTACAGTGGTTTGAGAGTATCGAGAACACTTTCCTTAATAGTGAGTGCCCCGAGAATCTCAAGGTTCGTTATGCTACAAGTGTTCTTCAAAAGAGAGCACTCACTTGGTGGAACGGTGAGAAACGAACCCGTGGAACTGATGCAGCATTAGCATTGACGTGGGATGAAGTTAAGGAGCTTATGACTCGGGAATTCTGTCCGAGAAATGAAATTAAGAAATTGGAAGCTGAGTTCTGGGACTTAACTCAAGAAAGTGGAGAAAATCTAGCTTATACCAACCGATTTCATGAACTGAGTCTACTTGTTCCTCACCTGGTTACTCCTTTATCTCGGGCTATCGAGAAATACATTGGTGGTCTACCCATGCAAATTCAAGACACGGTGTGGGGTAGGAATCCTGCAACCTTGGAAGATACCATCCGGTTAGCTGCTCAGTTAACTGACAATCATGTCAAGGCTGGAACCCTGACTAGGAAGGGTGCTAAGAAGGTGTCCGGGAAACTCTCAGCTGAAACCCCTAAGGAGGAAAAACCTGAATCTTCTCAAAACAAGAAGAGGAAGGCTAAATCCTAAAACTTTGCTATGATTACCCCTGCTGTGCCAATTAATCAAGTCCCTCCAACTCGTCAACCAGTAGTCAACAACCAACCACCGATGAAAAAGCCATACGCTGGACCCTTTCCGCAATGTGACCACTGCAAGTATCACCATCCTGCTAACGTTCAATGTCGTCAATGCACCAATTGTGGTCGTTTCGGCCATACATTCAACGTGTGCAAGAATACTGCAAGGGTTCCAGTTACCACACCAACTGTTCAGCATACCCCGACAATCACACACGCAAGAGCTTGCTACCAATGCGGAGATCCTAACCATTTCCGCAACCAATGTCCGAAGCTTCTCAAGGCCGTCCCTGCAGCTCAAGGTCGAGCATTCAACATCAATGCCCAACAAGCCCAAGTTAGCAACGACGTGGTGAACGGTATGTTCCAAATTAATAATCAATACGCTTCGATTCTTTTTGACACTGGTGCAGATAAAAGCTTTGTATCCTTAGACTTTGAGCCCTTACTTGCTAGTGCCCGAACCAAGCTAGATAACCCCTTTACGGTAGAGATAGCTGACGGAAAACCCATTACAATTAATTCTGTTATTCCCGACTGTACTTTGAATCTAAGCGAGCATGATTTCCCTATCAATCTTATACCCATGCAACTGGGTAGTTTCGATGTTATAGTAGGCATGGACTGGTTATCAAAGAATCATGCCGAAGTGATTTGTCATGAAAAGACCATTCGTATCCCTCTCCCGACTGGAAGCATACTACAAATCTACGGGGAAAAACCTTACAAGGGGCTTAAACTCATGTCTTGTACCAAAGCTCAAAAGTACCTCCGCAAGCATTATGTGGCTTTCTTAGCTCATATCGTGAAGGCAGATGAGAAACCGAAGAAGATTGAAGACATTCTGGTTGTTCGAGAGTTTCCTGAAGTCTTTCCCGAAGATTTAACCGGTCTTCCTCCCGTTCGTCAAGTTGAATTCCGAATCGACCTTGTACCTGGTGCAACTCCCGTGGCAAAATCTCCTTATCGTCTTGCATCATCTGAGATGCAAGAACTTGCTAGCCAATTGCAAGAACTGTCAGACAAAGGATTCATTCGCCCGAGCTCGTCACCATGGGGAGCTCCGGTATTATTCGTGAAGAAAAAGGATGGCTCATTCCGTATGTGCATTGACTATCGAGAGCTCAACAAACTCACAATCAAGAACCGTTACCTATTACCCAGAATCGACGATCTGTTTGATCAGCTTCAAGGAGCCACTCATTTCTCAAAGATCGATCTTCGTTCTGGTTATCACCAACTCCGCATGCACGATGATGATATTCCAAAAACAGCTTTCCGAACGAGATATGGCCATTATGAGTTTACAGTGATGCCATTCGGGTTAACTAACGCACCGGCAGTATTCATGGATTTAATGAATCGCGTGTGCCGGCCATACCTAGACAAATTCGTGATCGTATTTATCGACGACATCTTGATATACTCCAAATCAAAATCCGATCACGAGAATCACCTTCGTCTAATACTTGAACTTCTAAGGAAAGAGAAACTCTACGCCAAATTCTTAAAATGTGAATTCTGGCTTAATGAGGTTCAATTTCTTGGTCACATAGTAAACAGCAAGGGAATTCACGTTGATCCCGCAAAGATCGAGGCAATAAAGAAATGGGGAGAACCTAAAACTCCTACAAAGATTCGTTCATTCCTTGGTCTAGCCGGATATTATCGACGTTTTATTCCTAACTTCTCGAAGATTGCTGTGCCACTCACTGCTTTGACCCACAAGGATAAGCCTTTTCTTGGGGGCCTGATCAAGAAAAAGCGTTTCAAACCCTCAAGCAAAAGTTGTGTGAAGCGCCGATTTTAACACTTCCTGATGGAAACGACGATTTCGTTGTCTATTGTGACGCTTCAAAACAAGGTCTAGGTTGCGTTCTCATGCAGCGAGGCAAAGTTATCGCTTATGCTTCAAGACAATTGAAGGTTCATGAGAAAAATTATACGACGCACGATCTTGAATTGGGTGCTGTCGTATTCGTACTCAAAATCTGGAGACACTATCTCTATGGCACTAAATGTGTTGTATTCACCGATCATAAGAGTCTCCAGTACATCTTCAACCAAAAGGAGCTCAACATGAGGCAACGGCGATGGGTCGAACTACTCAATGACTACGACTGTGAGATTCGTTACCACCCCGGTAAAGCTAATGTCGTAGCCGATGCATTAAGTCGTAAGGGCCAAGTTATGCTTCAAAGTGTTACCATTCAAACCGACATTGTGACCCGTATACTCGAAGCTCAACACGAATCAGTCACCAAGGGCAACATGTATGAGGAAATGTCATGCGGTGCTGAACTCCAATTGGAAACCAAGTCGGACGGACTACTGTATTTTCTAAATCGACTTTGGATTCCGAATCGCGATAATCTTCGAACAACCATCATGGATGAGGCTCATAAGACTCGTTATTCTATTCATCCGGGAGCAGATAAGATGTTCATGAAGCTTCGAAACCAATATTGGTGGCCCGGCATGAAGAAGGATATAGCCTTATATGTATCTAAATGCCTCACATGTTCCAAAGTCAAAGCCGAGCATCAACGTCCCTCTGGATTACTCGTACAACCCGAGGTTCCATTATGGAAATGGGAAAGCATATCCATGGATTTCATCACCAAGCTGCCTCGTACCGCTAGTGGTCACGATAGTATCTGGGTTATCATTGATCGATTGACTAAGTCGACTCATTTCATTCCAATTCGGGAAGATTATCGAGTCGAGAAATTGGCTCGTATTTACATTAATGAAATAGTCAGTCGGCATGGTGTGCCTTTAGATATTATTTCTGATCGCGATGGTCGTTTTATCTCTCGTTTCTGGAAAAGTCTCCAATCAGCTCTCAGGACTCAACTAAATCTTAGCACAGCCTATCATCCTCAAACCGATGGTCAAACTGAAAGAACGATACAGACACTCGAGGATATGCTCCGGGCTTGTGTCATTGATTTCAGTGGATCGTGGGATTCTCATCTTCCGTTGATCGAATTCTCTTACAATAACAGTTACCATACCAGCATCCAGATGGCACCATTTGAGGCCTTGTATGGCCGAAAGTGTCGATCTCCCATCTGCTGGTCTGAAGTTGGTGAATCACAGATTACTGGTCCGGAATTGATACAAGAAACAACCGACAAAATTCATAAGATCCGTGATAACTTGGTCGCTGCTAGAAATCGTCAAAAGCATTATGCTGACAAAAGACGTAAGCCCATGGAATACAATGTCGGTGATCTCGTACTTCTTAAGGTGTCACCTTGGAAGGGAGTGATTCGCTTTGGAAAGAAAGGGAAGCTAGCACCTCGTTACGTGGGTCCATTCAAAGTGCTCGAGCGAATTGGGAAAGTGGCCTACAAGCTCGAATTACCCCAGGAACTTAGCAATATACATCCGACGTTTCATGTGTCCAACCTCAAGAAATGTCTTGCCGATGAAAATCTCCACATTCCACTCGACGAAGTCCAGATTGATGAATCTATGCACTTTATTGAGAAACCTGTGGAAATTATGGATCGGGAAGTTAAACAACTCAAACGCAGTCGGATACCCATTGTCAAAGTTCGATGGGAGTCTAAACGTGGGCCAGAGTACACCTGGGAACGTGAGGACCAAATGAAAACCAAGTACCCTCATCTTTTCGTTTCAGCCTCCTCATGAACAAATTTCGGGACGAAATTTCCTAAAGCAGGGGAGACTGTAACCACCTGTATTTCTATATTCACTTATGTTAAACATTTGTTAATAATACAATCACGGGTATTCCAATTATAAAGCTTGCGATAATAAATAATAATAATAATAATAATAATAATAATAATAATAATAATAATAATAATAATAATAATAATGATAATATAATAATAATAATAATAATAATAATTATAATAAATATAATAATAATAATAACAATATTAATAATGATAATAATAATAATAATGTCCAGGGGTTATTTCTGTAAATTTAGAAACTTAATAAGAAGTTTCAAACATAAAATGTTAAACTTGAAACCGTAGGGACTGATTTTGTAACATTTTAAAAACCACGGCTTCTCCCCCCCGTTTTTCCGGCGAGTCGCCGGCGAGACTCCGGCCGGTCTCCGGCGAGCCAAATTAACCAAAATTACGCATTTTTAACCCACAAGATCGGTTCCAATGTGTTTGTGGACAGGATTCGAACCTCATGAACCCATTAAACACGTTTAACCATCAAAATAATCGGATCCAAAGTCTCCACATCGAAATCACAAAATCCCCGACCAAAATCAGTCAAATTATTCCAATTTGAACCCCACAATCACACCGAAAGTTTCTTGGATCCAATTTGGATTGAATTTCAACACAAAAACGTGTTGAATTAGTCAAATAAACGGCTATAATTGTCACTTTAACTTCGGATTCTAATCCAGCTAATAAACCCACTTAAACACTTTCAATAATCAAATTGATGTCATATTATTAACCATTTCTCAGTCCCGAACCTACCTATACTCTCAAAATCATCTGAAACACACACAATCATCGAATTTGATTCTTCTAAAGCCGCGGAACTATCTCGAACTCAAACTCATCGAATACAATATCTCAACAGGTAATTAATACCTCTATGAACTCGTTGTTACATGAGGAAGAAAGCCCCATGGTTTCAATCACTATTGAAATCGAATCGAGGTTCAATTTGAAGAGATTCGAACCTAGGGTTCTTCGGGTTTTGGGGGTTCTGTTGGATTGTGTTTAAAAGAAATAAAAACCGGATCATAACCGCGGCTTAGGCCTTGGTTCACCGGTTCCCATGCTCCATCTCAAACAGAAGGTCCCGGGTTCGACCCCGGGCACCTACATTATTTTTTTAGGCCTTTTAAGCCTTTAAAAAATCCAGAAAAAAATTCTAAAAAATCATAAAAACATTTTACAAACATTAGAAATTTTTAAAACAATCTAATTATTTTCTGAAATTTATTTTATTCATTTATTTTATTTGTTTTAAATAAATAAAATAACTAATTATTTTTCTACCAATTTATAATTAGTGTATAATACATAATTATACAATAAATAAATTGAACCCAATATATATATAGTTATATATTATTCAATTACCGAAACAATTGTTATTTGAATAAATTACATTTTACATAATCGTATACAATTTATAACTCGAGTATATAATTAACATACAATATATAGTTATGTTCACTTATGTACAAATGTATTATATACATATAATCATGTATATAATTATACATATAATTATATATAATTACTTGATTATATATAATTATGAATATAATTATACATATACAATTTATTAATAAATTGTATAAATGTATAACTTACACGTATAAATTTTTATTAAAATTCTTGATATAATCACTTTCAATAAACTCGTTTATTTCAAGACATTCAAACCAAATAAAATTAATCAATTTAAACTACCATTCAAGACCCAATGGAAATCTTAATACATTCCCAAATTCCCAAATCATTATTATTCTAACTCGAGACACCGTTCCTTAGGTTAATCATAAGGAAATCGTGGGTGTCTAATCTATCACGTCCAAATTCCAATCTCATCAATCAAGTGAGTATTCATATCCCCTTTTTATATCATTTCTTATTTGGGGGAAATCATGTGATACAATATATTCAATCATGATGTTCTATTGTTATTTCATTCTAAATTCAATTCAATACAGGTTATGTTATTACTTGCAATTATGTGAACATACTGTGATAAACTGGACGACAGTAAAACATTAATTCAATCAATCAATCAATCCTGGCAACAATGTAGATCTACTGGTTTGGATAACCCACCCCACATGGCTTACGAGTGGTGATTGTGCCAGAGGCAATTAGTCAATCTATGGTGTTTATGTGCAAGTTTATTATATGCAAGTGTCAAGTCAAGGGGTTTATATTGTGTCTATATGCTTCGCGGTTGCCATATAAGTCTTAATATTACCTTGTGAATTGAATTATTCTCGATGGATCAATCAATCAATCTATACGTATATTCAAAACTGTGATTACTCACCAGCTAACTCGTTAGCTGACTTTATTTTCTCACATGATTTCAGGTTAAGCAAGATAGTGGACTTCTACCTGCTCATTTAAGACTCGGACCTAGTTTAAATAAAAGACAGTTACTATTTGTGGTTTAAATTGTTGTATGTGTGTATGTCAAACTTATATTATCTTGTAATCTGATTTTAATATTATTTCCACTATTAGACAACCATGTGTTATGAACAATCCCTCATTCCCTCGTCCGCTCCGATGATTCCGCCGTCGGTCGGGGTGTGACAGTGGGGTCCATGTATTATTATTTGTGCTTTTTATCTTTTATAACAAAATATTATATGAGAGGGTAATTCAGTCATTTAACATGTATTTAACAGTCAAAATTAACGGACATCCACTTCAGGGACCGTCTTTGTTACGTTTGTGCAAAGTATTGGACTAAGCTTGTAATTTCGAAGAGTTAGGGACCAAAAGTGAAATCAGGACATACCACAGAGACCACCCGTGTAATTAAGTCTATTTGTTGAAACTAGATATAGGTTTTCCGATCTCCAGTTATATTAATATCCACTTGATTAGAGTTGTAGAAAATACTTTTCTAATCATCCGAGGTTTAAAGTATAGGGGATACAAGCTAGTTGGTCAGAATATAACTAAAGGCTTACGTGATAAGCACAAAGCTATTGACGTAAGCTTTAATTGATGCCTCACATTTCATACTTTAGAGGGTGATCATCATATATGACAAACTATATCATGAGTTGCATTTTTGGTTATTCACTTATGATGATACGAGTATATATAATTCATGTTTTCCAAGTGTAAGCTTGCTAGGGTAGTCACAAACATGACATCTATTTACCTGATGTGGTAGATTTTGTTTACTATCATCTTATGATTGCTTTTTCTAATATTGGTATAGAGAGTTAAGTAAGGGGATGTATGGAGATCTTGGCCACCCATTGGTAGGCACCAACAAATGGTATGGTGAAACTTTGAACTTCCATATTCGAATCACAACTTAGGATTGTTATCATTTATAAAATTGGCTGTTAGAAAGGGTGTTTGAGATTGATTATTTTCAATTACTTTTGACTTATTAACTTTTAAGAAAATAAGTTAAAAAAATATTTGGCATTTGAAAAATGACATTTCAAATTGAGTTTTTGAGTAGGTTAAAAAAGAAGTTTTGAAAAAGTTAGGAGGATGTGACTTTTAAAGAAGAAAAACTCCTTTTAGTCTAATTCCTTATTTTATCCTTGTGCTACCTCGTATTAACTCCTCAAGATTTATCATTTTATAATTTTTTTTTATTTTATAAGTTAATCGAAACAATTTTTAGAAACTTCTTTTAAATAGTCAAAAGTTAATAAAAAATTTTTTATCAAAATTTCTTTTCAACGAAAGAAAGCAATCCAATTCCCATACACCCCCAAAGTTTTAGTAGACATATTTAAGCTTACTTGAGTGGCCTATACACAAGTTAAGCTTATTTGAATGTGACCTTTTGAACAGACCCCCCTAACTTTAAGAAACTTATATAAAGTCCTCTGCACATGTATCTCAATTAAAATGATGTTTGTGTGCAACTCCCACAAATTTGTTCACTTTGCTTCATGTCTTTCTTGTTTCTATGAAACATTCACCGATGCTGGTTACCGGTAGATTTATCAAGAAAAATCATGTGAGGGATTGCTCTAGCACTTGGTGGCTCAGGAGATGAATTTGAAGGAAAAATAGCTGGAGATCCATTTTGGATGTTGCGTATCATAGGTTATCCTGGTGCCACATCTACGAACGACGAGGGCTTGCCAAAAAATGCTATTGGATGGTAATTCGGTTAATGTCATCCAACTAAATCTTTCTTTTGTTCTGAATTGTTGGCTCCCATTTAAGCTTCTTTTCTTGTTACTTTTTCATCTCTTGTCCAAACAAAATCCTGTGGGACTCACATAGATTACGGTAAGTTTCTCAAACTCATACAGATTCTCTGGAATACAATGTTGATCAAAGGATATTATCAGAATTTGCAGGTCTATTGACATTGCTTAACCAAGATGATGATAAAACTGCACTTCAGGTATATGTTCTCTTAAAATGTGATACTATAAAACAAAAATAAACTATAAACTTGCACCAATATGATCTGTTTATCGAACTTTTGGTTCAAATACCCTCCTTATTCTACCTCAGCGGCTTTCATTTTACCCATTAAATGATGAATATGTTTCATTGTAGTCTAATTGTTGATAGTTTCTTAGTAGCCTTGTGAACTTGCCATTATAGATTTTTCCGTAAAAAAGATCCATGATAGGTTTTGGATTAAACTTATCATCCTTGCATCTTACATTCGATTTGTCCGCTAATATGTAAATTCTTTTATAGTTTACTGGACATCTAAGCAAGGTCTCTATACCTTTCTTTAGTAACGTTAATGTTAACACCAATTTTTTGGCAGTAAATATACATATTCCTAAAAATGCTTAAATAAATATGGGTTTGCTCTAATGTATAGTATATGGTATTGTATATCTATTAAATTGTTATTGTTCCTACTTCCTAAGCATGGTCTTTACCACACCACAGTTGTCGCCACCTACACCACCACCATGACCATCGCAACCACCGCCACCGCCTGCCATTGCCAGTAGCTGCATAAAACAAATATAGGGGGAATCCATTTTCATACTTATGTTCTAAAATGTTGTTTGAAGCTGAGCTCAAACCTATATGACCAGTTACCTAACCCACACATTTTGCAAGGATGGCTTGGTGCAATGAACAGTGCTACACCAAATCTGACAAGAATAGTTCCACAACATTAAATCACATGATAAAAGGTGTCTTGGTTGGAAATTACTTTGTACATTGAATTTTATGTTTTATGACTTATAACTATAATTTGGGCATGCTGAATCTTAATTTAACGGTCAAGTGTATGATTTGATGACAAGGTTATGCGTAACATGCTAATTTGCAATTACGGGGTTTGTGAAGGTGAGAAACCTTTCAGGCGAATGGATATCAACAGTTCCCATCTCTGGAACATTTGTCTGCAATGTTAGTGATATGCTGAAGGTACATACAACGGCAGAACATATCAAGTTCCCCCTTTTTATGCACTAAACTTATTGATTTATCCTATATACTATCTGGTTAATCATAGATTCTAACAAATGGTGTTTATGAATCAACATTGCATCAGGTCATTAACAACTCCCCGAATTTCAGAGTTAGCGTTGGTTACTTCTACGAGGTTGGTTTTCTTTCTCTGTTTTTGTGCGTATATATGATATTGGTTTCTGATTCTAAATTGCTTATTTTCGTATTGTGAGTAGACAAACTTTGATGTTGTTATAAGTCCCCTTGATATGTGCCTAAAGAAGAATGGTGGAAACAAGAAACTTGGAACTGTTGTTTATGGGGAGCATGTAGTTGGTAAAGTTCTCAATAATTTTGATTATCTAAACGGTTATTATTACACCCATGTTAGTCTCATGCTCATATTAACCAATACCGCATTTGTTCCTAGGTTCAGAGTGACTAAGCGTTAGTCATCCGCGTTGGTTAACCGCACTAATTCTTCACTCGTATCTGTTCCTAGGTTCAGAGCGATTAAGTGTTGGTCATCCGCAATGGTTGACCGCACTAGTTCTTCACCCGCATTTGTTCCAAGTTAACACATAAGCCTTGATGGTTCTAATAATGTTGTGAGTTAAAATGTTCACGGGTCAAATGTTGATTAAATGGGTCATGGGCCAGAAAATTGGATCTGTCCAAAATCTATTTTTGGAATTAATAAATTAGTAATTAGACAATCAATTATAATAAAGTAGTCAAAGCATAAATCAAGCAATTGCTTGATTTAAGCAATCAATTATGATTCTCTTTTATGATAGTAGTTATTTTCTTCCTTATAAATAGATAGTAGGAATAAGATGCAAAGTGTACCAAAAAAAAGGTATTCCTTTGTTCTATTCAATAAAATTATGTGAGTGTGTTTTTTTATCAATTGTTTTTGTGCCAATTGTCTAACAGTTGGTATCAGAGCGGTGCGAGATCGAAAACCTGTGATAGGGAAAGACAAGTCAATACCCCAAAAGGTCGAATAGTGGAACAGCAGCTTGATTTATTTCTGATCAGCCCCTGATCAGAATTGAATCGCAGCCCTAATCCCATCGATCAGTAACCAGACTTTGTTCTTCTTCGTTGCATAGGAAAAGAACGGAAAAGCCAGTTTAGGCTTGTTCTTTTGGCAGGGAATTCCGACAGAAGTGCAGAAGAAACAGACGGGAAGAAGCCTTTGGATCCAGTCTTGTTTGGCGGGTGAAAGAAAACAGCAAAAGCAGGTGGCTTTGTTTTCTTAGTCGGTGGAAGAAGGCTGTTGGAGTAGGGTCTGATCTACAAGGGTTGGGGCTGTCCAAAACAAAAAAATGGCAATGATACCAGCAAAGGAAGGAGGTTTGATGTCTTATCAGTGTCCGATTTTGACATCTACAAACTATCCGGTGTGGGCAATTAAAGTAAAGGCCATTATGGATGCAAATGGAATATGGGAGGCCATAGAACCACCAAGTGGTACTAATGTTGATCCAAAAAAGTCCAAGATGGCTCTTGCCTTCTTGTTTCAAGCCATCCCGGAAGAGCTTGTTTTATAAATGGCATCTCACACGGATGCAAAACAAGTTTGGGAAGGGCTGAAAACTAGATTTTTGGGGGTGGATCGAGTAAGAACGGCTAGGCTTTCAACATTGAGGAAGGAAATCGAAAGCTTGCACATGAAGGAGGATGACTTGGTAGATGTTTTTGCAAGCAAACTGAGTGGGCTAGCCTCAAAAGCAAGGAGCCTCGGGTCAGACATTGAAGAGAAGGTTTTGGTGAGACGGTTGCTCGATGCTATGCCCAAGTCATTCCTTCAAATCGTACCCTCAATAGAGCAATGCTTTGATCTTGACAAGATGTCGTTTGATGAAGCCGTTGGAAGGTTGAGGGCCTATGAAGAACACATTAAAGGACTCAACAAGAAGAAACTCAAGGGAGGTTAATGCTTTCTAAAAGGGAGAAAGACAAAAGCACGGATGTGAGCAATGCGGTTATGGAAGTTCAAACCGGGATGACTTTGGGAGTGGCCGAGGAAGAGGTCGGGGTCCAGAAAAAGGTCAAGGTGGTGAACGGTTCCAACGGAATAAAAGTAACGTTAGATGCTACAAGTGTGGTGAGCTTGGACATTTTCTAAATGAATGTAAGGCCCCGTTCCCGGGACGCTTACAGTTGGTCATTCATCGCATATATTTAAATAAAACATTGCAGTGGAAACATTCGAGATAAACTTTTCTTTTACTATAAATACTTTTGCCATTTAATACAACGTATATCGATTACAAAACATCTAATGTTGCATTACATCACAAAAGCACTATTACAAAAGGGTCATATACAGTGACTTCTAGTTAAAAAAAACATTAAATTTTCATCATAAAGAGGATTCCTTGAGTAATCCCATTTATGTGGATCCTCAAGGAAGACTTGACACTTGCATGCATCATAAGTTGTTGCATGCGTTATGCGTCCATACCCCATTGCGTGGCAGCATTATCAAAAGGAGAATGCCATACCAAAAGAGCTGAGTAGCCGCCTCGTGCCATCCTCAGCAACACTACCTGTCAACTGGAAACACATAAAAAGTCAGCGTTGCTGAGTGAGTTCTAGTTTTATAATAAAACATACTTTCATTTGTCATAACTGTCCTTACATACATGCGATCATACAACATACGTACACTTAGATAATATTATTATTATCTTCATCATTCGTTCATTAACTTTCATTCGTGTACTATTCATCGTTCTCACTCACGTTCGTACATACATTCTTTACTTTCATTCGTACGTTCTGTACTTTCATTCTTACATTCATTACATTCGTTCGAATGTTCATTACTTTCGGTGACATGTACGGTACCCCAAACATCATACCATACTGCTGGTGCTGGACCTGTGGTGATCAACCACGAACGTTGTGCACAAATGCTGATCCAGTCACCCGGGGTAGGTACATGCACCATTTATCTTCCACTTTTCATTCTATCATACGTTAGCCAAGTCTGTTGCAGCACACGGCTGCTCACCTCAGTGGCAATCTCACGATTGCCTGCTAACCGAGTCTATTGTAACACGAAGTTGCTCACCTCATTATCAATCTCAAAGATTGACCCTGTGTGCATCCTTCGGGTAGCTAACCCGCATCACAGTTAAGCTAACACCTGCTAGGGGTGTGCGCCTCCATTCATTTGCTTGCAAGCCTTTTTTACATTCATTCGTTCATTCATTAATGCATGCATTCATTCATCATGTTCCTCTTTCATTATCTTTCACTTTACGTTCTTACTACATTCGTTTCATTCATTCATTCATTCACGTAAAGTCACTAAAAGATAAACACGCATCGACACAAGGAACATAGATATTTGCAAGTCATCAGTCATTACCATCATATAAGGCTACATCATACTTAGCCTACATACATCGCACATACACTTCTCTACTCATTCATATCGGCCCTATTTGGGCGATTAAGCATACTGCAGTCGCATGACCTTCATGCGACTGAGTCATGCGAATGGGCACACAGTCGTGCGAATGGACCTCCTATCGTACGAATAAACACCATGCGAATGGGCTTTTATGCGACTAACCCTCAGTCGTGCGTCTGAACAGCTATACGAATAGACCTATGCGACTGAACCCTCAGTCGTGCGTCTGAACAGCTATGCGAATGGACCTATGTGACTGAACCCTCAGTCGCATGGCCTATCGTGCGACTGAGCCCCAGTCGGGCGACTGAGCCCCAGTCGGGCGGCTGAGCCTCAATCGTACGATTTAACATCAGTCTTTCCTCAGTCGGACGACTAGCCCTTCAGTCGCCTAGCCCTAACTGGGCTGCGACTGGAGTTCATCCTCTAAACTCATTTCTAGCCCGAATTAGCCTTACTAAACCTCAAGGATTCATGCTAGGACATCATACAAGCACATTCAAGTCCTAGATCATACCCTAAACACGTTACCCAAAATTTCACCCAAATGGGTCAAACATACACTTTACAAAAATAGGGTTTATATATGATCCAGCCCCAAAATCGTATGAAAACATGAAAATGTGGGGTTCTAGAACTCACGTTATCACGGAGAAGATGAAGAGTTTCAATTTGACTAGCCACTTGACGAGTCTCGAGCCTGAATCACCACGTTCTCCATTTCTTTCTCTTCTTTCTCTGTTCTCTCGCTCTCTGCTATTTCTCCCGACCGAAAAGTGTAAGTGTTGGGGAAGAAGAGAGCTGCTGCTCTTTTATAGTTACAGCTCAGTCGCCCGAAGTCCAGGGGCGACTGGACCTTGAGTCGCATGAACACCATGCGACTAGACCTTCAGTCGCATGAGTCCCATGCGGTCGACCCTTCAATCGTCCGAGCATCATGCGATTGGGCCTCCAGTCGCATGAATTCCATGCGACTGAGACTCCGTCGCATATCACTCCAAAATGTCAAACTTCCGGGTGTTACAATGAATGTCCAAAGTGGGAGAAAAAGGAGGAGGCTAACTTAGCACAATATATGGATGACGAACCAACGTTACTATGAACAATGAAGTGCACAAACCATGATTAGGGGGTGAATGATGGTTCTAATCATGTTTGTGAGTTAAAATGTTCATGGGTCAAATGTTGATTAAATGGGTCATGGGCCAGAAAATTGGATCTGTCCAAAATCTATTTTTGGAATTAATAAATTAGTAATTAGACAATCAATTATAATAAAGTAGTCAAAGCATAAATCAAGCAATTGCTTGATTTAAGCAATCAATTATGATTCTCTTTTTTAATAGTAGTTATTTTCTTCCTTATAAATAGATGGTAGGAATAAGATGCAAAGTGTACCAAAAAAAAGTATTCCTTTGTTCTATTCAATAAAATTATGTGAGTGTGTTTTTTTATCAATTGTTTTTGTGCCAATTGTCTAACAAGCCTAAGTACTATTACCTGCATTAGTTACTATTACCTGCATTAGTTACTATTACCCCCATTAGTATGTTCACCCGCATTAGTTTAGGAACTGAATACTCTTACCCGCATAGTTACTGTTGCCTGCACTAAATGATACTTAGGAATTTTATCTGGGTTAATGCTTTATTTCGGCTAAGGGTATTATGTGATTATTATATGATTATTATTTAATGTTCCATGCTATGTGATCTTAATGAGAGGATACTTTATAAGTATTACTTATAATTAAAATGGAACATTAATGACGAAGCTACTTGGTAGTTGGAGAGTGGCATCCACATGTTTTAAGCTTATGTTTTAAATTAGAAAAAAACAATGTTAATGTCTTAAATCCCATACCATGTAATTTTGACAACTTATTTATAAATGTGATGGACGGTTTTAAGTATTCCACTGCAATTTTTTCATATATTAATATATAATATTATGTTTTGTGCTATGAATGACTGACCGTGAGGTCTTCCGAGATTAGGGCCTTACAAGCATGTTCAGTTAGTAATAATATCATCAAAATATACAAGAATATAACTCATCACTAAGCTATAAAACTAACACACATAGAGGTAATAGATACAATAAATGTGAGATTTGCAAAGAGTGCTTGAACAACCAAGTTCAAGGTGCTTCTTTTAAGACCATAGAGTGTCTTACACACATGCCGGGCTGAGTAGAGTAGTCTAAATAAAGAGGGAGGGGTGATGTTGATCCATGTGAACTATTTCAAATAAATCACCATGTATAAAAACACTGTTGATATTCATCTTACATATATCCCAAACACGAGGCAATCATGCGTATGGTCGTATACATGCTAATTTGCAATTATTGGGTTTGTGAAGGTGAGAAACCTTTTAGCGTGGCGTACTTCTATGAGGTTGGTTTTCTTACTTTGTTTTCGTACGTAAGATATTACTATTATGATCCCAAATTGCTTTTTTTCATGTTGTGAGCAGACAAACTTTGATGTTGTTATAAGGCCCTTGGATATGTGCATAAAGAAGACTATTGGAAACAAGAAACTTAGAAAAGTTGTTTATGGGGAGCATCTAGATGGTAAAGTTCTTAATAATTTTTCATACTGATTATCAAAACGGTTATTATTTAAATGCGCCCAAACAACAAAGTCAGTCACAAATATCATTCTAAAATATTTTAGAAGAACGAAAGTTTTTTTTCTAGCAGATTTTATTAATTACATACATGCTTACGTATACGTAAACATGTTCACATATATGTTGGAAAATATTTTTGCTTCCTACAACATGCTTACTTATATGTAAACAAGCATAAAACAAACAAAAAACATGAAAATTGCTATTACAATAAAATGATGAAACTTATGTATATGTATCACTCACTAAAATGGTATATGTAACGCACCTTTCTATTCCGATTGGGTTACATATATGTAACTCACCTTTCTATTTGAATTTTTTAATTTGTATACCATTTTAGTGAGTGATACGTATACATAAGTTACATATACGTAACCCAATTACTTAATTCTCTTGTACGATTAAAAAAAGCATTTAATATAATATGCATTCATTAAAAACAAACTCAAAGTATACTGGAAGAACAATTTTTGCATACTTTTTATAATTACATACACGCTTAAGTATACATAAACATGTTCTTTGAAAATATAAGAACATGATTAGAATAGAAGGTGAGTTACGTATATGTATCCAGTTACTTAATTCTCTTGTGAGATTAAGAAAAACAGAATCCGATCATAAAAGAAGGTGAGTTACATATACATAACTTGAATAAATAAACAAGAAACGAAACATTGAAAAGATGGGGAAGAAGATTTGAAAATTTTAGAACTGAAATTCTTTACTTACGTATACGTAAGTATGAGTTACATATGTAAAACCACGGGTTACATATAAGAGTTACATATACATAACCCATAATTTTATATATGTAATTCGTAGAAACATATACGTAATCCAATAATTGGAAAAATACACCTTTTACCATCATCATCGACATCTTCACTTTAGAAGACAATTTATGCTTCTGTTACGTAGCTACGTATACGTAACCAATACATTTAAATCATCATCATCGACTTCTGTAGGGTTTAATTTCTTCTTGATTATCATCTTTATTCTTTGCGTAGCCCCATATCAAATTCAGATGTCATCAAATTCATCATGTTTCTGGAATTGAAAGCCATCAACACTATCTTCACCATCTTCTTAGCTCTGTAACAATGGCCGCCCACCCATACCAGCGTTGTCTGACCTGCCATCGACCTTTAATATATATATATATATATTTATGGTCTTCAATTGAAACCCTTCAATGTGGTATGGCAAGTAAGAGAGCCAAGAACCGATTTATCTGTTGCGTTATACCTTTATGGTCCGCATGCATCACAATCGTTTCTTCATCTTCAATCTTGAGTTATGCGATGGTGGTGTTGGTGTGCCGGCCAGAAAAATGTGCTGGTGGTGAAATATGGTGGTGGATGCAATGGAAGTGAGAGAAAAATCAATAGTCAAGAGTAAAATAAGGAATTCAAAATCAAAATGTATAATTACCTAAAATAGTGAGGTGAAATTTTACTTTAATACCCTTTTAATAAAAAAATAAAAAAAGTATTAAAATTATGTGATTGGTTAGAATTGATTTTCTTGGTTTTCTCATAATTTAGTAGTTTTCTTAGGATCTCTCCCCTATATATATATATATATATATATATATATATATATTATATATATATATATATATATATATATATAGAGAGAGAGAGAGAGAGAGAGAGAATATGTGAGAGAGATAATGGTTTCAGGTGGTGATGGTGGTTCACTAAAAGTGGCGGTGGTAGAGGACCACCGACAATGGCAATGGTGGAGGTTCTTCTGGCAGTGGCAATGGCCTGTCTGAAGTGGATGTGTCCAATAAAATCAGATTTTTTTCCATTAACGTTTAAGGGTATTTTGATCATTTTAAACTATAATAGAAAAATAAACATTCATCCAACTCAGGGACCAAACATGTTACGTTTATACATAATTTAGGACTGAGCTTTTAGTGTTTCAAACTTGGGAATCAAAACCGTAATTTGAACATACGATAGAGACTACCCATGTAATTTACTCTAAAAACTTATTATTTCACCAGTGTGCAAGGACCAAGATTAAATATATCATACCACGCGTCATATGTCTTGAGGATGAACTAAATAATTGTATGGACGAATAACTAAAACCAAGAATAACTAAAACCAAATATATAGTTTACCTTTAAAGGTATTAGTCTTAGACAAGAGTTGAGAGTTTATCGAGTTTTTCACGCTTGAATGCTAATAAAACAAGCTCAAAATTTATAGAGTTAAAACTTGAACATTGTATTATCAGCTAAATAGTAGCTCCAATGGTGTCACATCATATGGTCGTTGGTTAAGAAAAAGACAAATGTAACTCATACATAACATAATCCAAAGAACATTAGCAACATGAGTTAACACTTGTATTCTGCCTCAATACTGGAATGAGTACTTGTGGTTCTTGTAGGAACCCAACTAATGAGACTGGATGCAAGAAAAGCACAATCACAATGATGGTCATGAGGATAATTTGCAAGTAATAAATGAGCATGAGCATGACCCAGTAGTGATAATATCATCAACACAAGCATGTACAAGTAATAATGATATCATCAAAATATACATGAATATAACACGTCACTAAGCTAGAAAACCAACACACACAGAGGTAATAGATACAGCAAATTCGAGAGTTACCAGAGTTGAAGAATGCTTGAAAAACCTAGGTTGAGGTGATTCTTTACACAATTTAAAATTCAAAGAATATGATTTTGTAACCGGTATCTGAGTAAAAAAATCAGCAGCAGCACTATGGTCATATGCTTATCAACAGCTCACTTTACATAAAGACAATTACTTATTGTTGAGTCTTTTTCACGTAAAGAGGGAATCGAACGCCACGAGCCCGAAGCCGATCAACCACGCTGTAAAGATATTCAAAACTGAGCTTTCTTTTTACATTGAAATCGTCCCTTATGTCCGGGTGCGTCTCAAACCATTTCCTCAACATCCCATAAACATGAGAAATTATAATATTCCATCGAATAGGGTACTTCTCACAAAGCTTTAAGTACTCCACCACCAAGTCCCCACGATCCAGTTTTCCGTCTTCAAAACCATCTTCACCGTCTAAAACCCATTCACCGCTTCTGAATCCACCAAATAATGCTGGGTTATCAAGGAGAGCCTCTGCTGACATTACTCCTTCAACACCTGCAGTCACATGTTCTGGTTATATGGAGTTTGAGAGTTGCTTAAAGTGTATTCAAAATGCATAAAACCTGCTAAATCATTTTGTTATGAAGACTTAAGAATGGTTGGTTAACCAGACCCGTACTAAAAAGATGACAAGTTCCCCAATATAACATGTTGCCCCACCCGTTCATTTTGCAGCCTCTACCTGTAGTTGTCAAGCAGCTTTGAACATCATCCATGTGACGGATATTGCCGTTAGCAAGAACTGGGATTTTAACGGCATTTTTGACAGATTTAATGGCATCCCAATTGGCCCTTTCTCGGGTTCTTCCATCTCTTGTTCGGCCATGGACAGCTATCAGTGAACAACCGGAATCTTCTAGTAATGTGGCGTAGTTTATTGTGTCTTGCAGTACTGGAAATATACGGATTTTGCAGGATACAGGGACAGCAAGGTTGGTGGCCAGTTTTTCAACTAAAGATTTAACTAGAGGAAGATCGTCCATAAGGAATGCACCATAGTTTCCAGTCCTGGCAATACGTTGAGGACACCTGAAAATAAAAAGGGTTTAAAGAAGAAGTGTTTATGGGTGTTCATAAACTATTAAAACGACTGAACCGGCCAAACCAAAGCGGGTCGCATGGTGTCAAAGAACAGACGGGGTTCCTGATCTTGGTCCCAATTTAGATGCATTGAAGGGTGTTCTAAGCATATCTTGCCTTAACTTCATCTAGTTAGAAGAAAAAGCTTACCCCAGATTAATGTCAACATAATCACAGAATGATTCCACTCGGTGTGCTGCTTCTAGCAAGATATCAGGATCATTTCCACAGAATTGGACAAACAATGGCCGATCTTCCTGTCATGAAAGTCGATTTCACATGAAAATACATCTTCAATTGAACTTGAAAACATAGTAGAACAGTAGCAAATTCAGTATTTCACAGTTTAAATTGCTAGTTTTTGTGCACACACTAAAACTGTAAACATATATATTAGTGTTACGGAAGTAAACCCTAGCCATGACATGATTATAATTTATAAGCAAAATAGTGAAACCCCAACACGTTCTCTCGTCTAACAATGGCATTACATCACGAATAGCATTGAATTGTATGATTACGTCCATACAATTGGCACAAATCAAAAGCTTACACAAAAAAATCAATTTGGGAACACAATCGACTCCATCAAAGATCTGACAATAAAAGATCTAGCTAGACCTCGACGCTACGGCAAATAACGCTCACGATCCGAAACTTCCTATTCAAGCAATCCAAATCAACAATCGACCGTAAATTCAAGTTTCAGATTGACACAACAACGTCGTACCTCACAGGTGCTAAATTCTCTAGAACGAAACTTGTTACTCTCCGCAAAGCTGCGAGAATGAAGCATCGGAGTGTAAGCAGCTTCGGCGCCGTACTTCCGGCAAAGCATTCGGAAGGGGAGCTCTGAGCCGTCGTACATAGGTGCCACTATAAGCTTCGGCTGCTTCAGTTTGTTCCAGTGAGCCCACGCTCTCTCCTCCGACCTTAAGCGTTGGTGTTCGGTTGGGTGATTGCAGGTGTAAGGAGGAGATGACGATGACATTGCTTTATGCAACACACCGCCGTGATGCGGTGGTGAGACGGTGGATAGACGACGGAGAGCATGTGTTGTGTGGGAGTGATTGTGGATCGTAAAACTGGGTAGACTGTTTGCTGATGTCATCGGACTTGCAATGCAAGTCCCTAATTCCATACTCACTTCCTCCGCCTTCTTTTATTTTTCCTTGTTGGAGCATTCACGTTTCACTTCTCGTCGTATCTTATAAGGATGATTGTGAATGATTTGTAAGTGAATAATAGAAAGAATTGACATTTCGAGTAACAAAGAAAGACTAACGTGAAGCAGTGCCATTCCACAACTGAGTGCTTTGTCCTCCAGACCTGTGATCACTCGGCTCAAGTAGTATAGTGGGCATTCCTTCCTGTCACAATGCCCCACGAGAAGTAGAAGTGAGATAAAACTGCAAGGGTTTCGCTGAATATTGATCCAGTTAAGGCAGCTTTCAGTCTCTTTAAACTTGATGAGATATCTCTTATACAAGGAAAAAGACTTGCATCAATCAATGGCATGAAGAAGTTGAATCAGGAAGAGAAAGACTTTCAGTTAATTTGTATATTTGGGGTAAATAATGTTCACTTTTATAATTTTTGTAATATTAAGTGTTTGTGAATGAAGAGGAGAGAAATGTAATAACAAATATATAAAAACTATTATTTAAAAAAATACTAATTTTTAGTATAATTATAGAGATGAGTATGACAAATAGAATGTGAATGCTGTTAATTCACATGCCACGTCTACTTCAATTTGGAGAAGTTCCGCCAGTCTTTTTTCTTTTTTAATCTTGTCATTGACTACTAACCTCATTGTGTTTTGAAAAGCAAAGCAAGTTTTATTAATAAGAGCTAGCAAAGTACTAAAACCCCAACTAAAGAGTTACAAGAAATAAGCATACAAAGCAACACCAGCTAAAAAAACAATACAACAAATAATCAAGCGGCATCAAAAGAAGCACCACAAAGACAATTCCTTAGCCCTCTTCTTCATCTTATTCTTCACCCATAACGAAAGAACCTTGATGTCCATTACTGCCTTTGGTGGGGAGACTGTTTGACTGATTTACCATCAAACATGACAATATTCTGATGCTTCCAAATACATCAATAAGAGACAAGAATAATAGTGTGCAACATGTTCTTTTTACAAGAGTCCATAAGAATTGATTTATGCAAATCCATCAAATCTTTAAAGGAAAAAGCATAAATCGGTGGAATCTTACACCATGCGCTCACTTGAGTCCAAATATAATTAGCAAATGGACATGAGGTTAAAAGATGATCGGTTCATTCCTCCAATTCTCCACATAAACAACAAGTTGTAGAATTAGTTTGTTCATTCCTAAGGGCTAGAGCCTTAAGAGTGGAGTACCGATCCATTTCCGCCCGCCAACTAAAAATATAAACTTTTCTCAGGACCCAATTGTTCCACGGGCCGGAACTTACACAACCCATCATTTCTAGCGGTAGACAAGCAAAGATCGTTTATAAATTTGACCGAGAAGAACTCCATCCATGAAAATCCCAATACCATCGACCTGTAAAGGAAGAAAAAACAACCGATGCTAATAGTTTCAACAAATCATTGCTGTAATAACTCATCTGATGAGAGAATGTCCTTTTTTCCAATGCCAATACCACATTATCATCGAACCCTCAATCTTTACACATTGATTAACCATAATCATCTTTTGATGCTCAAGAGTAATGTGCGTACAGTGTGTGTACACACACACACACATATATATATACACATATACATATATACATATATATACACACACATATATATAGGGCAAAGATCCAATGTTAACCATCTATTATTGCGATAACCGTGTTAACTTTGGAAGATCAAACAAAATCATTATTTCTTTTGTTGGAATAGTATCATTATACATATACAACGTTATGTTCTTTTATGTATATGTGTAAATTCACAAGCGTAAAAAAGTCACGACAAGTGTAAGTTACACTTACATCACTAAATATTTACTGATGTAAGTGTAACTTACACTAGTGTAAACTTTTTTACGCTTATTAATTTATACATATACATTAAAGAACATATTTTTGTATACGTGTAATGATGTTATTCTAACAAAAATAATAATGATTTTAATTGATCTTCAAAAATTAACATGGTTATCGCAATAATAGAGGGTTAACAATTGAACCTTACTCTATACACACACACACACACACATATATACATACATACATACATACATACATACATACATACATACATACATACATACATACATACATACATACATACATACATACATACATACATACATACATATATATATATATATATGATATGACAATTCACACAATTTGTTTTAATTTAAAGAAACGATTATCACATGTACACTAACTACACACAATAGGAACGTACGCCTATTGTATAGTAGTATAGCTTGAGATAAGAATCGAGTATCGATCTGCGGACACAATGAATCACAATACTAAATTATCATCACTATTTAACCGATCAATTGAGTTTGGATTTGTAAATAATGAACTAACCAAAATAATTAGCAAGTTGAACTAACAAATCAATGAAGTAAAGATAAAGATGCATAATTAATTAAAGATGTCACTTGGACTTTACAACTAGCACAAACTCAAGGTGAGATTATTTTTTACACATGATACATAGAAGTAGCGTAAACCCCTGTCAAGAATATCTAGACTTATAACCAATCAGAAAGCTAGAATGATCAACACATAATTTATAAATTTGACCGAGAAGAACTCCATCCATGAAAATCCCAATACCATCGACCTGTAAAGGAAGAAAAAACAACCGATGCTAATAGTTTCAACAAATCATTGCTGTAATAACTCATCTGATGAGAGAATGTCCTTTTTTCCAATGCCAATACCACATTATCATCGAACCCTCAATCTTTACACATTGATTAACCATAATCATCTTTTGATGCTCAAGAGTAATGTGCGTACAGTGTGTGTGTACACACACACACACATATATATACACATATACATATATACATATATATACACACACATATATATAGGGCAAAGATCCAATGTTAACCATCTATTATTGCGATAACCGTGTTAACTTTGGAAGATCAAACAAAATCATTATTTCTTTTGTTGGAATAGTATCATTATACATATACAACGTTATGTTCTTTTATGTATATGTGTAAATTCACAAGCGTAAAAAGTCACGACAAGTGTAAGTTACACTTACATCACTAAATATTTACTGATGTAAGTGTAACTTACACTAGTGTAAACTTTTTTACGCTTATTAATTTATACATATACATTAAAGAACATATTTTTGTATACGTGTAATGATGTTATTCTAACAAAAATAATAATGATTTTAATTGATCTTCAAAAATTAACATGGTTATCGCAATAATAGAGGGTTAACAATTGAACCTTACTCTATACACACACACATATACATACATACATACATACATACATACATACATACATACATACATACATACATACATACATACATACATACATACATACATACATACATATATAATATATATATATATATATATATGATATGACAATTCACACAATTTGTTTTAATTTAAAGAAACGATTATCACATGTACACTAACTACACACAATAGGAACGTACGCCTATTGTATAGTAGTATAGCTTGAGATAAGAATCGAGTATCGATCTGCGGACACAATGAATCACAATACTAATTATCATCACTATTTAACCGATCAATTGAGTTTGGATTTGTAAATAACGAACTAACCAAAATAATTAGCAAGTTGAACTAACAAATCAATGAAGTAAAGATAAAGATGCATAATTAATTAAAGATGTCACTTGGACTTTACAACTAGCACAAACTCAAGGTGAGATTATTTTTTACACATGATACATAGAAGTAGCGTAAACCCCTGTCAAGAATATCTAGACTTATAACCAATCAGAAAGCTAGAATGATCAACATATTATTTATAAATTTGACCGAGAAGAACTCCATCCATGAAAATCCCAATACCATCGACCTGTAAAGGAAGAAAAAACAACCGATGCTAATAGTTTCAAAAAATCATTGCTGTAATAACTCATCTGATGAGAGAATGTCCTTTTTTCCAATGCCAATACCACATTATCATCGAACCCTCAATCTTTACACATTGATTAACCATAATCATCTTTTGATGCTCAAGAGTAATGTGCGTACAGTGTGTGTGTACACACACACACACATATATATATACACATATACATATATACATATATATACACACACATATATATAGGGCAAAGATCCAATTTTAACCATCTATTATTACGATAACCGTGTTAACTTTGGAAGATCAAACAAAATCATTATTTCTTTTGTTGGAATAGTATCATTATACATATACAACGTTATGTTCTTTTATGTATATGTGTAAATTCACAAGCGTAAAAAAGTCACGACAAGTGTAAGTTACACTTACATCACTAAATATTTACTGATGTAAGTGTAACTTACACTAGTGTAAACTTTTTTACGCTTATTAATTTATACATATACATTAAAGAACATATTTTTGTATACGTGTAATGATGTTATTCTAACAAAAATAATAATGATTTTAATTGATCTTCAAAAATTAACATGGTTATCGCAATAATAGAGGGTTAACAATTGAACCTTACTCTATACACACACACACATATATATACATACATACATACACACATACATACATACATACATACATACATACATACATACATACATACATACATACATACATACATACATACATACATACATACATACATACATACATACATACATACATACATATATAATATATATATATATAAAAGATATGACAATTCACACAATTTGTTTTAATTTAAAGAAACGATTATCACATGTACACTAACTACACACAATAGGAACGTACGCCTATTGTATAGTAGTATAGCTTGAGATAAGAATCGAGTATCGATCTGCGGACACAATGAATCACAATACTAAATTATCATCACTATTTAACCGATCAATTGAGTTTGGATTTGTAAATAACGAACTAACCAAAATAATTAGCAAGTTGAACTAACAAATCAATGAAGTAATGATAAAGATGCATGATTAATTAAAGATGTCACTTGGACTTTACAACTAGCACATACTCAAGGTGAGATTATTTTTTACACATGATACATAGAAGTAGCGTAAACCCCTGTCAAGAATATCTAGACTTATAACCAATCAGAAAGCTAGAATGATCAACACATAATAGCCACCTAAAGTTATGACATGAGGAACTAATGATACAATTATGTTGGTGTTAAAGATGAATTAGACTCCTGTTAAGCTTACCTAATTTCATAAATTTTTGAAAAGTAAACACGATAAACACATGACAAACACCTCAACTTGCGTAAAATAAACAAAACTATAACTACTTCTCAACTCATGAACATCAAACCAGGATTATAAAATCAATGCATAACCAATGACTAGAGAGATTCACGACATACATCATAGTTTTCTAAAAATAGGCATAAGGACGCACATTTGCCTAATTTTACTAAACCTCCAACCTTCATTCACCATTATTGTCAAATGTGACAAAAGTACATACAAAAGATGCAATCATATGCATAAGTCTTGTAAAAACTTAAGGTTTTCTAACATAACATGCTTACAACACCCACTAGCAACGGCAGACCTATTGAGGGGCTAGGGGTAACCTCCGCTACCCCTAAATATTTACGCGTAGTGTAAAAAAATTATATAATTTTTTTACGGTTTTACGTTACCCCTGAGAAAATATTACGTTACCTCTGAGAAATTTTTACGTTACCCCTAAAAAAATTTTATACTCAAAGCTTTAGAGAAAATTTTAAATTTTATAAAATTTAGTGTAATATTTTATAAAAAATATTACCCTTTATAAAAACATTAAAAAACCCAATTAATTTAAAAGCCCAATTCAATTTAACCCACTTAATATTTAAAAGTCCAATTGACCAATATATTAAAACAACCCAACTACCCAATAACCCAACCCAATAACCCATTTAGTTAACTCCTAAATCAGACCCCCCCAATCGCACACCCCGACTGCTTGTTCTGCTGACTGCTAAGCGCCTGTGCGCTGCTGCAGTGCTGTTGCAGCCCTGCTCCTAACCGGCGACCTCTTCGGAGCTCCCCTCCACTGGCGACCTCTCCGGCGCCCCCCCCACCGACGACCTCTCCGGCGCTCCCCCACTGACCGACTGCTCCTGCCTCCCGTTCTTCTTATTTGAAGGTGTTAATGTGTTATTGATTTCTTGAATCCTTGAAGAATTGAAGGTATTATTGATTTATCTGCAAAATGTTTACTTCATTACTTGTTTATAGTAGAATTACTGATTTGTTTAGTGTAGAGTTATTGATTTGAAATTAGGGATTTGAAATTAGGTTTATGAATTTGAAATTAGGGATTTGAAATTATATATGAATTTGAATTTTGTTATTTGAATTGTGCTATATGAATTATGGGATCTTAGTTTGTTATTTAAAATTGAATTAGGGATTTTAAAGATGAAGAAACAAGTTCTTATAGGCAATTTTTTAAAAGAAAATTTTAGAGAAAGATATTGGTTCTAATAATGATGATAATATTGGATCTACAACTTCTTTGAGTTCAATTCCCTCGGTTTCAATTCTGTCACACCCCAACCTTGACGGCAAAATCGTCGAGGCGTGAGAGTTACGATTGTTCACAGCCACATAACGCTATTGCCTGAAACATGTTAAAAATAAAAGGTCAACATATTGTTAGTGAGCATTCTATAGTTTTAAATACATAAGTATATAAAGATGGCAATTCAAGTTGTAAATTAGTGCATAAAGTGATTAGGGATGTTATGAACAATGCAATAATCAAACCTCGACAATATTTTACAAGTATCAAACGATGTTAATATTCTGTTAACGTTAAAAGTATATACGATCAGCTAAGTGTACTTGAATCAACCAAGTAGGCTTGTCTTACCCATAGATCTATGACTTCGCTGGGCTAGCAATAGTTAATGATTGTACATATAATGCCATAATATGGTAACCACAAAAGTTCAACTAACCACAACTCACAAGTAAATTGCCATAAGTTTACAAGATTCAACGTTTACAAGTGCAATGATTAATAAGTAACATGTTTCACCCCAAAGTGTGAAAATAAGAAAAAGGGGTATAGAAAATACTCACTTGATCAAATACGTATGTATTGGAGGATTAATAAGAAATAATAATAAGCGTCCTTTCAACGTAGCCATTCACAATGCACCTAAAATATATATTTTTACAAGGTTTAAATTTAATGATAAAAATTAACGTTTTAGCGTGAACTAGGGTTTTAGATGGAATTTGGGGTTTTGACAAGTAATGAAATTACTTGTATTTTGATTTATTCAATAATAATTTGTTAATCTAAAATAATGGTTAAAGTATATTTTATAAGAAATTTCGTTTGTAAATAATCGTGAAATTATAAGATGTATAATTTCTACAATTTACAGGACTATTTCATAATTAAACATGATATAGTGTCCATTTTTATAAAAATAAATGTTTATAATATTTATAAATAATATTTTATAAATATTATCAAGGTTTTTAACTAAAATAAATCTTATGAAATTTTCTTATTTAAAACGTTACATAGATAATTTCATCGCCATGTCAATAAGATCATATAGGTATGTTTAATTACCTGATTGGAGACCAAATGGGCGAGAACAGATGAAGAACAGGTCGCGGTTTTCGTGGTGTTTGATTGTGGAATTTTGAGTGTTTTAGTAGGAATGGAGAGTTGCAAACTATTTGGAGGTATTTATATGGTAGTGTGAGTGTGTTTATTTGATTTATAGTGTTAGTGCGATCGAATTCAGGCCGAAAGTGCATTGTTGATTCAATTTTTTAAATTGAAGTGGGCCAATCATGGAGCTTTGTCGGTACATTTAATTTGAGTTTTCGAAAATTACAGAATTGGTCCCTGTGGTTTCAAAAATTTTACAATAGGAATTAAAATTTATGTTTTAGTTTTAGTTAAGTTACACTTTAGTTCCTGAAGTTTAATATGTTATCATTTTTATGTAAATTTTTTTTTATTTATAAACTTTAACATATTAAAACTTATATTATCATTATTATTTACATTATTTTTATTATATTTATTTTGGGTTATTAACGTTAAATGAAAGAATGATATAATAGAATACGAGGATTAATCGACGTAAATTTTTTTTTTATTTCTGTAGAAATACGAGATGTTACAGTCTCCCCTACTTTAGGAAATTTCGTCCCGAAATTTGTTCACGAGGAGGCTGAGATGAAAAGATGAGAACGTTTGGATTTCATCTGGTCCTCACGTTCCTAGGTGAATCAGGAGATGAACATGAAGCCACAGATAGATCATAGTGATTCTCTTTTCTGAGGTACACTTTGAAGAACTTTCGTGTTCTTGATAAGATATCAAAAGAAGAAAATTCATCATCGATTAAGCTGACCGCTTTAGTGTTTACTTTATGTGCAATGGTAGAGCCATTAGAGAGCCTAAAGTATGTGACTTCTAGTTAACATTATAAGCTTTTACGTTGATTAAGAATGAACGTTAATACAAGATGTTACCGTCTCCCCTACTTTAAAGAATTTCGTTTCGAAATTAAGAATGAACTTAAATGAGCAAAAGAGTTAAAATGAAAGATAAGTGTTCAAACTAACAGTGATTGACGTTTAATTACAGATGAAACGCTTCACTTGATGGAATCTTACAAGATTCTTGGCATAATGCATGCCAATTTGAACCCTATCAGTGAAATGTGAGACGTTTTGAGATGAAATGTTGGAAAGCGATGCCGAGTTACCATCTTATATTCGACTTATAAATCACAACTTCCAGAATAAAATTTCATGGTAAGGTGATGTCTAGATATCAATAAAAGACCAACAATGATAAGAAATGTTAACCGTCGGAATTTTAAGAATCCCAAATGTCACCATATGAAACGATCTTAACGCATATCTTGTGACTATGTATTTCTCCTTTGACCAAACATCGGTCTAAGAATAACACGCTATGCGAAGATCTTGGAATAAATTCACAACGATGGTTAAGAATATTATTAAAAACAGAAAAATGAATCAATCGTTCAAAATAACAATCGATGTTTTAACGCTGTACCATGGTATACGAATATTTAAAACAGATACAGGTCAATTTCTCGACGTTGTGAGATAATGGGTCGAATTGAATTTTTTAGCCAATCGGTCTATAATGCACCGATTGTCATCATAACATTTAAATAAGAGGCACCTAGTGGATGAAAAGTTAAACAGGAGATTTACGGGAACACGGAGGTTAGGTTTTGTCATAAATGAAGGTGGAACACTTGGACACATACCCAGTTACGTCTTTTACTTTATGCCAAGCCCATGGCTACAAGTTACGAAGGTTTATGGACCATTATATCCACATCGCAGTGAGGATAATAACGAGTCTTGTTGTTCAAAACCAAGTTAGAATTTCAATGATTTTCAGGATTAAAGATTCAAAAACGATTCAAGAAATGACGCAAACAATAAGAAAGGTATTTGTAACCATGTTTTGCAAGGTAACAAATTTCCAAATGCAGATCGCATACGTAATTTATCAAACAATAAGAGAGGTATTCGATAATATCTTTATTTGACAACTGATTGTTCAGGAAGATTATACTTATGGGTTTGATGATATCTCAAAATGAAAGCTGATAAGTAAGGAATAAATGGTTCGATGTAGCTAGATCGAGTCAAAACATGAAGATAAAGAAATCAATGTAAGAATTTAAACGCTCCAAGGTTGAAGTCAAAATCAACCTAAAACGATCGGGCCTTCTTTTAAGTTCAGAGATCATGCTTTGGCTTAATAGGTCAAAACACTAACATTGTTTCACCCGTTAAGTTACTACATGCTTCTCATCACTTGATTACAACATTGGTAAGTTGAAGATCAATAAATGAGAATAGTCATTAAGGTGTGGTTTTCACTCCTAACTTGATAGTGTATTCCCAAGGTATGTCCACCAACTTACCAATCAACCAGTTTGATCCCAACCAATTGTTGAGGATTCACATAAATAAGACGTGGTAACTCACCATTAAGGTAAAGAAAATCACTCCTATTGTTTGATCCCAACCAATTGTTGAGGATTCACATAAATAAGACGTGGTAACTCACCATTAAGGTAAAGAAAATCACTCCTATCTTAACGGTGAAGTTCTTACAAAACAAAATATAACAAAATGAACTTCTTCATCAAAATCCAGAATCCACTCTTACTTTGACGAGGTCGTTTCATTTGAGAAAATTACAATCCATAAAAATGAAATTATCATCAAGGTATGGAATTATGCCTATCTTGATGATTGAGTTCCATAATAACACGAAAACAATCGAGGATTAACATTTGTCACCAAAGTACGGGTTTCAATCCTATTTTGGTGAGATCATGTCATTTGTGAAGTGCAAGTTCCAATGAGAATAATTGAAGTCAATCCTCAGGATGAGGAATTTGCCCTAATCCAGAGGATGCAATTTCATAAAATACACAATTGGAAACCATTTATCGAAACGAATAGAGAATCATCAAAGTAAGGGAATCACCCCTGTTTTGATGAGTTAGAGTTGTTTAGGAGGTACGAGTGTTCTTAGTCATAGATTGACTTACAAACTCTTGCATCTCCCACAATGCAGACTGTTCAAGGTTCGACTTAACAACGAAAGGAAAAGAATATCACTTAGAAATTTAGAAAATTTCAAATTACATCAATGTAACCAAAAGGAAAATCATACTTACAAAATTCTAGGTCACAGGTCGAGGTAACAGGATTTGTTATGATGGTGTTCAAATCTTGGATAATTTAAATCGGGAAGACGAAATCAAGGATAAAATGATTCGACATCACAATGAGATGTGAACATTCGATTCACAATCGAAAGGAAAATACAAGGACTTCTCAAAATATGAGGTCAACCATAGCCTTATTGAAGACACGCACACTTATAAGTGATCAATCATCACAAGGATTTCGAGTCAAGTAAACGGATTCAATGATCGAATCAGATCACCATTTACACTTTGCTTAGACAAAGTATCCAAAGATGTAAGAATTTCACCTTACAGCATTGAATGTCTTTAGTCATGGGACACACCCTTAGGAAGATTTCAGAACCATAAGTAACGGTTTAAAGTTTTAAAGACCATACGGTTTAGATTCTCAATATCTTTGGGTATATTGAAATCCATGTTCACGTTGGTCAAAATAAGAAGATAGTTACATGAAATGCCGAATTCAATACTGTTACACGTTACACGTTGAGCGTTTAAACGTAAGAGTTGAATTGTAGGATGGGTTTAATATTAACAGAAATATTATTTAGGTTAAGAATGAGAAAGTATTTAAACTTTAATGATAAACCAGTTCAAGGATTCAAGGATTTTTAAGATACAAAAGGATGGTTCCATTTGGTAACGCATTACCATTTGGAATCGTTGACACGTCAAGGTAAATTGACTCATTTGCCTTAGAGATTTGTGTATTTTGACCAAAGTTTATCACTCATCCCAGAAATCCCCAGGTAAGCGTAACTGGTCCCGTAGGATATATGCGAAACGCTTGCCTTAGCCCGAAGGCTTTTTGCCAGGAAATCTAGAATACAGGTGTCTATGTGTCACACAATATTTCTTAGGTTCATGAAATCAAAACCTTAATGAGATTTATATAGATTAGACATAACGTCTAAAGATCCAAGTCATAAGCATAAGTATACGATTCCACGTGTCGTCGAGAATAAGATTGAGAGGTTTTATGTTCGGGGAGAGTCAAAGATAAGTTTAGGGAGACAAGTAACTAAGTTTAGGCAATCCTATGCTAAGGCATCAAATTGCACATAAGAAGGCATAGCATTATGTAATATGCAAACCATGTATTTACAAGATAAAAATACTATAAGGTGCATGCATAAGCTATAGTCTAGGTCACCATTTCTAATAACCTAAATCCCTATAGTTATGGGCTCTGATACCAATCTGTCACACCCCAACCTTGACGGCGGAATCGTCGAGGCGTGAGAGTTATGATTGTTCACAGCCACATAACACTATTGCCTAAAACATGTTAAAAATAAAAGGTCAACATATTGTTGGTGAGCATTCTATAGTTTTAAATACATAAGTATATAAAAGATGGCAATTCAAGTTGTAAATTAGTGAATAAAGTGATTAGGAATGTTATGAACAATGCAACAATCAAACCTCGACAATGTTTTACAAGTATCAAACGACGTTAATATTCTATTAACGTTAATACGATCAGCTAAGTGTACTTGAATCAACCAAGTAGGCTTGTCTTACCCATAGATCTATGACTTCGCTGGGCTAGCAATAGTTAATGATTGTACATATAATGCCATAACATGGTAACCACAAAAGTTCAACTAACCACAACTCACAAGTAAATTGCCATAAGTTTACAAGATTCAACGTTTACAAGTGCAATGATTAATAAGTAACATGTTTCACCCCAAAGTGTGAAAATAAGAAAAAGGGGTATAGAAAATACCCACTTGATCAAATACGTATGTATTGGAGGATTAATAAGAAATAATAATAAGCGTCCTTTCAACGTAGCCATTCACAATGCACCTAAAATATATATTTTTACAAGGTTTAAATTTAATGATAAAATTAACGTTTTAGCGTGAACTAGGGTTTTAGATGGAATTTGGGGTTTTGACAAGTAATGAAATTACTTGTATTTTGATTTATTCGATAATAATTTGTTAATCTAAAATAATGGTTAAAGTATATTTTATAAGAAATTTCGTTTGTAAATAATCGTGAAATTATAATGTCACACCCTCAAATTCCGGGTCTGAATCTATCACGGAGGGGTGAGCAACAGGATCGAACACAGTAGTTACACATGAGATGCAGTTATCTATATGATAAGTTTTAGATAACCAGTTCATTAATAATCAGAGCATTAGATATTATACGCAGCGGAAATAAATACATATATATTGTTTCTTAACCATACTTCTAATCATGTCTTGTTAATAACCAATATGTATCTGGAGCTCTTATATGATCCTACGTGCTCGTCCAAAAGCTCCTAAAAGATACCTGAGAATACATGTAAATCAAGTGTCAACACAGGGTTGGTGAGTTCATAGGTAAGTAAAACATATTTGATAAATCATCCATTATCATTCAAAGAAGGGTTTACTGTAAAAGTGTGAGTTTAATTTACTCACCGGTATATGAATAGCCTGTCGGAACCCTTTTCATTAAGGTGAACCCGCTACCCCACATACCCGCTATGTACAAGCCCAACAAATCCTTCACATAGGATTTGCCCATGTATCATAGCTTATTTTCCCTTTTCCTTTTTATGTGTGTATTATGCCAATTTTAATAATTCAAATCAGAGGGCGCGAATCCTCTCTTTACATTTATCCTCATATGGGTGGTAAGTGGAACTATAATGGCAAAACTTAAATAGCGCAACAATCTGCCTTCCCACAGAATCGTCATCCCGAATGACAGCGAGATCTTTGTGCATCTGATAAGGACCACATGTCCAAACCTTTGTGGGGGTTAGTCACTCCCCGATAGTACTATCCAAAAGATCCCTGCCTTGTTTATAGCCCAGTTTACACAGAAGGATTTCATAATAACCATATGTAATCATAAATGTGATCCAATTATTATTTAACATAATACACAAAAATAATTTGTAATTTCAATTACAACATGTATTCCAGCCCCAAAATATTTAAATGGTTAAAAAGGGGAATAGTTATGAACTCACCTCAGTCCTTGTGTGGTGTTGACAACCTAGTAAATTCCTGCTAAGGAATTATATTTCACGTCAGCAAACAGATACAAATCCAAAACCTAAATAAGTTAGATCTTGAACCTGGTGTTCAGTTGATCTAGGGTTTGATTTTCTAGGATTTGTTATAAACATATAATTAAATCATTTAATTATTTTTGTTAATAATTAATGATTTATATAAAATTTAATTAGTTTAATAATGATTTTGACATATCATTATATTCTAATTAAATTATAGATGTTATATAAACATATAAGTTTATATTAATTTTTGTAAGATTTTATAAATATTTAAATTTATAAAATTTACTTTGTATTTATATTATCAAAATAAGTCCATAAAATATTATAACATCCATTAATAATTTGATGATCTAATTATTATTTGGAAATCCATTTTTATGGATAATAATTTATAACACATGTAATATTTATTTTCATAATAATTTAGGCTTTTAAATAATTATTTTTCTATAATTATTATGATTTATCATTAAATAAAAATGATATGGTGTCCAATTAATGGATTAATACTTTAAATCATAATTTAAAGTCTATTTTTATAAAAATGGTTATTTATAATATTTTTAAATATTATTTTATAAATTTATTTAAGGTATTTTTAATTAAATAATTTACAGAAAATTATTTAATGGTATTAAAAATAAAAGAAGCTTTTAAAAATTATTTTTATAATTTTTGGTAATTTTTGTATATTTTTAAAATGCTTAAAAAGGCATTTAAAAAATAATGTTGGGGGCAGGGTTCGAACCCCTGACCTCCGGTTCGCAAACACACTACCAAACCAGTAAACCAAGGCCTCGGCCGCACAAGGAATCGGTTTTTAATTCTTTTAAACCCATATTCCAGAAACCCAATTTCCACCAAGAACCCTAATTCATCAATCGATCAAATTGATCCTCAATTCGATACTGTAATTGATTTAAACCATAGGGCTTTCATTCCCTATAAGAAATCGAGCATATAGGTAGTTTTAATTACCTGTTTTGGTGTTCACATCGTTAAGAACGATTGAAGAACAGGTCGCGGCCAATGAGGAATTCAAACACGATCAAACGCTGATGAAAATGAAATTAACTTCACAGGTAGCTTCTAATGAGGTTAATGATCGAAATATATTATCAGTTTCGTGTTTTGAAGCTCGAACAGGGGTGTTCGATTAGTTGCAGGTCCGCGAAGAAGAAAGGATTCAAATTCGATGATTGTGAGTGTTTTGATTGCATTTGAAAGTGTAGACCGATTGGAAATACTTATACAATTGTTTAGGTAAAGTTTAATTCGATTATTGTTGAGGTTTCAGTGCGATTTGAATCTGTAAAGTGGCCGAAAGGTTCACGTGGGTTTGTTAGATCAATCGCACTCCGATTTTTCAATTGAATCGATGGACCAGTTCGAATCTTGCACATGAGTGTGTCGGGAACAATTATTTGAGTCAAAATCGAGTAAATTCGATGTTTAAGAGTCGCCGGAATGTCGCCGGTGACCGGCCGGAGGAAGAAACCGACGGGGAACAGGGGTCGGGGGTTGGGTTTTGAATATTTACAGAATGGTCCCTGGGGTTTTAAAATGTTTTAAATTTTATGTTTTAACTTTTAAAACATTTTTTTAAAATTACAATATAACCCCCTGGACTTTATAAATTCAATTTAATCTTTTTATAAATTATTTATTAATAACAATATTTTCATTGTTATTATTTCCATTATTAACATTATTATTTTTAATACTAATATTATTATTATTATTATCATTATTTTTATAATAATATCATTATTATTATAATTATTATTTTTATCATTAATTGTAATAATAATATCATTATTATTATTATTATTATTATCATTTGTAATAATATCATTTTTATTATTACTATTATTATTATCATTATTTTTATTATTATTAACATTATTATTAAATAATAATAAAAATACAAAACTAATTTGTAAAATCACATAAGTTTGTATTAAATCGCGAAAAATTTTCGGGTTGTCACATCATCCCCCTGTTAGAGGAATTTTCGTCCCGAAAATTAAGATGTACTCGTAATGTTTTTGAACAAGTTAGAATACTTGCACATTATTCGTCCTCCCATGAACTTAGGACCTCACCGGGAGTTCCACCGAACTCTGACAACCGGAATCTTGCTATGCTTAAGTTGTTTAACTTCTTTATCCATGATTTCAACTGGTGCCTCAACAAGTCTGAGTTTTCTCACATACTTGCAGTTCCTTTAAAGACACAACCAGTAATTCATCGGATAAACACTTCCTTAGATTTGATACGTGAAAAACATTATGCACACCACCAAGTTCAGCAGGTAGATTTAATTCATAGGCTACTGGGCCAATCCTTCTGTCAATTTCAAAAGGTCCCACGTAGCGAGGGTTCAATTTCCCTCGTTTCCCAAAGCGTATAACTCCCTTCCAGGGAGATACCTTTAGCGAAACTTTTATCTCCTTTCTGAAATTCAGGTGGCTTGCGGTGTTTATCAGCGTAGCTTTTCTTATCTGGACAATTTTCTCATGAGTTTCAAAGATCAATTCTAACTTGTCTTGGGGTCCTAATCAACCTAGGGCACACTTATGGTAATGGTCGGAACTCCAACCTTCTTAATGTCCCCGTTTAACACGTTAGCTTAATCGTATCAACCAGCATAGCTAGGTTCACAATATTGGCATTAAAGCAAATTATCTAAACCATCAGAGAGGCTCATTCTACTACTTACTAGATTTTTCCAGTGTCCTTCTTAATTCTATTTGGTCTAATGTCATAAGGTATGACATCAGTTTTATCAATTCATGGAGTTTGTTAGTATAAAGAGTACGACTTAACCCTACCATTGCATGATTTTAGAATTACAATTCTAGCTTTTGCATTTCATTCCTTAGGTATAGTAACCCTTTTATAAGCATTACCGGTATACTAAGAATATGCTTAAACCGGTTACACAACATCCTAATTTATTATCATCTCAAAGAATAACTTAATGTATGTAGGTTTCATCACCCTTCTATATCTCCTGTAGTCCACTTTCATTCTAAGCATTCAATCAGTTCCTCAGTTACTGAAATGCTAAGTGGAGGAATGTCTCTTAATATCATGATTGGAATTTCTATGAAGGCTCTAAGTAGGACAGGACTTAAGTAATAGCAAGTAATCTACAAGCACATTAGTACAATATGTCTAATGATAGCTGCCTATCCTTCATACTTTCAGGATTTCAGGTATAACCGTGTCAGGGCAAGTACTAGGGAAACAAGTCTCTCTTTAAGTTAGGACAAGTGTAGTTTAGATTATCAAATAGAACATATCAAGGTAATTTGATTCATATGCCTTAAAGACTTGTATATTGTCCACAGTAATTCACGTGCTACAATAGCAGCAATCTTGCGACTAGAGTTTCTAGACCGTGAACGGATTTGACGAGAAGCCATTCTGAGAGATCATTAAGAATTTTCATGGAAATATGTTCTATGAGAACCGAGGCTTTCCTGCTCAACGTGTAGGAATGATGACTTATACGGACTGCAATGTTACCACCCGACCAGATTCACCGGACTTAGCATGCACGACAAATTACAATTACGTGTGCACCCGTAATGGTAAGTTGTTTTGCATGATCACCCCAGTTCCTCCTATTGGGTTAACATATCTTGTCAAGTATAGTGGTCATTAATGATAGAAGTACCAAATATGTATGTATTATATCGGGAAAACGAAATCAAGGACAAGAATTATTCAACACGACAATGAGATGTTCCGAGTGTATTCGTTTGATTTGTGAATCAAAGCGAGTACGTTGACTAATCAAAGTATTGAGTCAATCACAACTTTGTTGAAGACATGCGTACCTATAAGCAGATACTCATCCCAAGGGTTCCCAGGTAAGGTAAACAGGTCCATCGGTTGATTTGGATATATGCGAATACCTTGCCTAGACAGAACACCCCGAGATACAGGCATCTTACTCTTCCAGCATTGCATGTGTCCAAGTTGTATGACACAGACTTTGACGAGACTTTGAAACCATTAATAACAATCGAGTTTTGAAATCACTTGAATTAGGCACACAATGCCTTAGAATATGATTTAAGATTCGTGTGTGTATTGATAGGAATCAAGGTATAAGAGGAATCACATAAGGCATATAACTTCTTAATCTTAGTCAATCTCTAACTAAGGCAATTTACCTTGTGCAACTATTGTGTGTGGCTATAGGCTAGATGCAAATCCTAACTCACTATAACCAATGGCTCTGATACCAATCTGTCACACCCTCAAATTCCGGGTCTGGAATCTATCACGGAGGGGTGAGCAAACAGGATCGAACACAGTAGTTACACATGAGATGCAGTTATCTATATGATAAGTTTTAGATAACCAGTTCATTAATAATCAGAGCATTAGATATTATACGCAGCGGAAATAAATACATATATATTGTTTCTTAACCATACTTCTAATCATGTCTTGTTAATAACCAATATGTATCTGGAGCTCTTATATGATCCTACGTGCTCGTCCAAAAGCTCCTAAAGATACCTGAGAATACATGTAAATCAAGTGTCAACACAGGGTTGGTGAGTTCATAGGTAAGTAAAACATATTTGATAAATCATCCATTATCATTCAAAGAAGGGTTTACTGTAAAAGTGTGAGTTTAATTTACTCACCGGTATATGAATAGCCTGTCGGAACCCTTTTCATTAAGGTGAACCCGCTACCCCACATACCCGCTATGTACAAGCCCAACAAATCCTTCACATAGGATTTGCCCATGTATCATAGCTTATTTTCCCTTTTCCTTTTATGTGTGTATTATGCCAATTTTAATAATTCAAATCAGAGGGCGCGAATCCTCTCTTTACATTTATCCTCATATGGGTGGTAAGTGGAACTATAATGGCAAAACTTAAATAGCGCAACAATCTGCCTTCCCACAGAATCGTCATCCCGAATGACAGCGAGATCTTTGTGCATCTGATAAGGACCACATGTCCAAACCTTTGTGGGGGTTAGTCACTCCCCGATAGTACTATCCAAAAGATCCCTGCCTTGTTTATAGCCCAGTTTACACAGAAGGATTTCATAATAACCATATGTAATCATAAATGTGATCCAATTATTATTTAACATAATACACAAAAATAATTTGTAATTTCAATTACAACATGTATTCCAGCCCCAAAATATTTAAATGGTTAAAAAGGGAAATAGTTATGAACTCACCTCAGTCCTTGTGTGGTGTTGACAACCTAGTAAATTCCTGCTAAGGAATTATATTTCACGTCAGCAAACAGATACAAATCCAAAACCTAAATAAGTTAGATCTTGAACCTGGTGTTCAGTTGATCTAGGGTTTGATTTTCTAGGATTTGTTATAAACATATAATTAAATCATTTAATTATTTTTGTTAATAATTAATGATTTATATAAAATTTAATTAGTTTAATAATGATTTTGACATATCATTATATTCTAATTAAATTATAGACGTTATATAAACATATAAGTTTATATTTAATTTTTGTAAGATTTTATAAATATTTAAATTTATAAAATTTACTTTGTATTTATATTATCAAAATAAGTCCATAAAATATTATAACATCCATTAATAATTTGATGATCTAATTTATTATTTGGAAATCCATTTTTATATGGATAATAATTTATAACACATGTAATATTTATTTTCATAAATAATTTAGGCTTTTAAATAATTATTTTTCTATAATTATTATGATTTATCATTAAATAAAAATGATATGGTGTCCAATTAATGGATTAATACTTTAAATCATAATTTAAAGTCTATTTTTATAAAAATGGTTATTTATAATATTTTTAAATATTATTTTATAAATTTTATTTAAGGTATTTTTAATTAAATAATTTACAGAAAATTATTTAATGGTATTAAAAAATAAAAGAAGCTTTTAAAAATTATTTTTATAATTTTGGTAATTTTTGTATATTTTTAAAATGCTTAAAAAGGCATTTAAAAAATAATGTTGGGGGCAGGGTTCGAACCCCTGACCTCCGGTTCGCAAACACACTACCAAACCAGTAAACCAAGGCCTCGGCCACACAAGGAATCGGTTTTTAATTCTTTTAAACCCATATTCCAGAAACCCAATTTCCACCAAGAACCCTAATTCATCAATCGATCAAATTGATCCTCAATTCGATACTGTAATTGATTTAAACCATAGGGCTTTCATTCCCTATAAGAAATCGAGCATATAGGTAGTTTTAATTACCTGTTTTGGTGTTCACATCGTTAAGAACGATTGAAGAACAGGTCGCGGCCAATGAGGAATTCAAACACGATCAAACGCTGATGAAAATGAAATTAACTTCACAGGTAGCTTCTAATGAGGTTAATGATCGAAATATATTTATCAATTTCGTGTTTCGAAGCTCGAACAGGGGTGTTCGATTAGTTGCAGGTCCGCGAAGAAGAAAGGATTCAAATTCGATGATTGTGAGTGTTTTGATTGCATTTGAAAGTGTAGACCGATTGGAAATACTTATACAATTGTTTAGGTAAAGTTTAATTCGATTATTGTTGAGGTTTCAGTGCGATTTGAATCTGTAAAGTGGCCGAAAGGTTCACGTGGGTTTGTTAGATCAATCGCACTCCGATTTTTCAATTGAATCGATGGACCAGTTCGAATCTTGCACATGAGTGTGTCGGGAACAATTATTTGAGTCAAAATCGAGTAAATTCGATGTTTAAGAGTCGCCGGAATGTCGCCGGTGACCGGCCGGAGGAAGAAACCGACGGGGAACAGGGGTCGGGGGGGGTTTTGAATATTTACAGAATGGTCCCTGGGGTTTTAAAATGTTTTAAATTTTATGTTTTAACTTTTAAAACATTTTTTTAAAATTACAATATAACCCCCTGGACTTTATAAATTCAATTTAATCTTTTTATAAATTATTTATTAATAACAATATTTTCATTGTTATTATTTCCATTATTAACATTATTATTTTTAATACTAATATTATTATTATTATTATCATTATTTTTGATAATAATATCATTATTATTATAATTATTATTTTTATCATTAATTGTAATAATAATATCATTATTATTATTATTATTATTATCATTGTAATAATATCATTTTTATTATTACTATTATTATTATCATTATTTTATTATTATTAACATTATTATTAAATAATAATAAAAATACAAAACTAATTTGTAAAATCACATAAGTTTTGTATTAAATCGCGAAAAATTTCGGGTTGTCACATATAAGATGTATAATTTCTACAATTTACAGGACTATTTCATAATTAAACATGATATAGTGTCCATTTTTATAAAAATAATTGTTTAATATTTATAAATAATATTTTATAAATATTATCAAGGTTTTTAACTAAAATAAATCTTATGAAATTTTCTTATTTAAAACGTTACATAGATAATTTCATCGCCATGTCAATAAGATCATATAGGTATGTTTAATTACCTGATTGGAGACCAAATGGGCGAGAACAGATGAAGAACAGGTCGCGGTTTTCGTGGTGTTTGATTGTGGAATTTGAGTGTTTTAATAGGAATGAAGAGTTGCAAACTATTTGGAGGTATTTATATGGTAGTGTGAGTGTGTTTATTTGATTTATAGTGTTAGTGCGATCGAATTCAGGCCGAAAGTGCATTGTTGATTCAATTTTTCAAATTGAAGTGGGCCATTGTTTGAATCAATCATGGAGCTTTGTCGGTACATTTAATTTGAGTTTTCAAAAATTACAGAAATGGTCCCTGTGGTTTCATAAATTTTACAATAGGAATTAAAATTTGTGTTTTAGTTTTAGTTAAGTTACACTTTAGTTCCTGAAGTTTAATATGTTATCATTTTTATGTAAATTTTTTTTATTTATAAATTTTAACATATTAAAACTTATATTATCATTATTATTTACATTATTTTTATTACATTTATTTTGGTTATTAACGTTAAATGAAAGAATGATATAATATAATACAAGGATTAATCGACGTAAATTTTTTTTTATTTTTGTAGAAATACGAGATGTTACAAATTCCTTCGATCCCAAATGGATTTGACTTAAATAATCTTCCTTTGGACCTCTTTGATAGCCTCCTATTGCTACTTATCATCCTAATCAAATGGATGACATAAGAAGACACTATCTTGTTAAAAAGACTTTTTAACCACGAAGTCATAAATTTCCATTCAAAGAGTATTCTAGTGGGCAAAGATGTTTTAATGTATAATGGTTTGATGCATATCCATGGTTAGAGTATAGTACTAAAGTGGACAAAGCGTATTGCTTATATTGTTATTTGTTTAAAGAAAATCTTGGCAATGAAGGTAAAAGAGATACTTTTTCAAGTTCAAGTGAAGGGTTTTGTAATTGGAGTAAACCAGGTGCCTTAAAAGACCATGTTGGATCAGTTAACAGTCATCATAATAAGGCGATGCAAAATGTGATGATCTTTTGAAATAAAAAAAATCTATTGATGTTAAGTTAAATACGATAAGTGTTGGATCATGATAAGGCTGGTGCAACCAAATTCACTTCATAGTCACTTTTGGTACTACATCAAAGGGCTTCCGAAGTCAAGCAAGAGATCTTCCGAGAGTCTAAGGAACAACAGCTGAAAACAGCTTCCGAAGACAAAGTCTGAAAGCTTCCGAAGACAAAGTCTGATGAAAGAGCTGAAGACAAAGTCTGCTTCCGAAGACAAAGAAGATTCCAAGCTTCGGAAGAAGCATTCTTCCGAAGTATAAGTGCCCTCGGAAGAAGTTGTTCTTCCGAAGCACTTTATCCTTCGGAAGACATTGCTATGTCCAGCAGATAAAAGTATGGTCCCTGTCAGTCCGCATGCAGACCTCTGACACAGCATGGGTGACACAGCATGGGTTCTTCCTAAAAGACCATGCTGTTGACCATACTTTATTCTACTGCTCACCTTTTTATGATAGTACATGTTACCAACTTTAGTTGGTGACAAGGTAAGTCAGGGACATGTCCTGACTACCAACTCTCAGGCAAAATGTCTGAAAGACCTCACCTAGAGTCTTGTAGTATAGATGTAAGGTTAGAGGTGTCCAGCTGGAATCAAAGTATTCCCGGCTGTAGGTAGTATTATATATATCTTCTCCCTGTAACTCTTAAGAGAAGCGATTTTGAGTCCAAGTGTCTTGTAATCCTTTGAGTTGAGAAGCAATATATAAAAGTACCTTGAAAATTACTTGCTGTGTTAATTTTCTTACTGTTTGTTACTTGTTATATTGTGATCAACTCTTCCTAAAGACTGCTTGCCGAGTGTTGATTCACGAGTGAGTTGAGAGAGAAACCACCCTAAATCGATCCTGCAATTAACAGTCATCATAATAAGGCGATGCAAAATGTGATGATCTTTTGAAATAAAAAAAATCTATTGATGTTAAGTTAAATACGATAAGTAATCAAGAAAAAGTTACAAACTGGTACAGATTATTAGGATCTGTTATTAATGCTAGATTTTACCTAGAAAATACTTTACTATTTCGTAGGTCATGATGAATCGGAGAAATCTCGTTCGAATGGTTATTTTCTTTCGGTATTAAAGTTGTTAGTGAGAATAATCCAGAGATTGGTAAGTACACGTTGAGGAATGCAAAGAAGAATATTAAATTAACGGCTCCATCAATACAAAAGGAGATTATTGATTGCTTTGCGAAAAAGGTAACAAAAAATATTTATGAAGAAATCAAGGATAATGTGTTTGGATGTTAGTAGATGAGTCTAGTGACGTGTCTTTAAAAGAACAAATGGTGTTAAAGTATAGTACTAAAGTCATAAATTTCTTTCAAGTTCAATTCCTTCAGGTTCATTCCTTCAATCACAAATGGATTTGACTTAAATAATCTTCCTTCGGACCCCTTTGATAGCCTCCTATTACTAGTTATCATCCTAATCAAATGGATGACATAAGAAGACACTATCTTTTTAAAAAGGCTTTTTAACCACAAAGTCATGAATTTCCATTCAAAGAGTATTCTAGTGGGCAAAGATGTTTTAATGTATATGGTTTGATGCATATACATGGTTAGAGTATAGTACTAAAGTGGACAAAGCGTATTGCTTATATTGTTGTTTGTTTAAAGAAAATCTTGGCAATCAAGGTGAAAGAGACACTTTTTCAAGTTCAAGTGAAGGGTTTTGTAATTAGAGTAAACCGGGTGCCTTAAAAGACCATGTTGGATCAGTTAACAATCATCATAATAAGGCGATGCAAAAATGTGATGATCTTTTGAAATAAAAAAAATCTATTGATGTTAAGTTAAATACGATAAGTAATCAAGAAAAGTTGCAAACCGGATTATTAGGATCTGTTATTAATGCTAGATTTTACCTAGAAAATACTTTACCATTTCGTAGGTCATGATGAATCGGAGAAATCTCATTCGAATGGTTATTTTCTTTCGGTATTAAAGTTGTTAGTGAGAATAATCCAGAGATTGGTAAGTACACGTTGAGGAATACAAAGAAGAATAATAAATTAACGCCTCCATCAATACAAAAGGTGATTATTGATTGCTTTGCGAAAAAGGTAATAAAAAAGATTTGTGAAGAAATCACGGATAATGTGTTATTGTTAGTAGATGAGTCTAGTGACGTGTCTTTAAAAGAGCAAATGGCGTTAGTTTTGAGAAATGTAGATAAACTCGGGTTGTTAAAGAAAATTTTATTGGAATTGCTCAAGTGAAAGATACATCTTCTGCTACTCTCAAAAAAGTCATTCTTTCTTTATTAGCATATAACCATCTGACTATGAATCAGGTAACTAATAAATTTTATATTTTCTATAATTAAACTTTAATATAAATTAATTATTAATGTGTAATTGTTTATTTTTAATACAGGTTAAGAGTCAAGGTTATGATGGTGCAAGCAATATGCGAGGAGAGTTTAATGGCTTAAAAGCTATGATTTTCAAAGATAATCCATCGGCACATTATATACATTGCTTTGCTCATCAACTATAACTAGTGATTGTGGCGGTTGCAAAAAAACATGAAGGTGTTAAAGAGTATTATAATTATCTTAACATGGTAGTTAATACGGTTTTTGCTTCTTGTAAACGAAAAGATATGTTAAGGGAGGCAAAAAGAAAGAGTGTGGAGGAAGGAATCCTTTTAGGTAAAATTAAGACCAGAAAAGGATTAAATCAAGAGAGTTCCATAGTAAGATCCGGATATACAAGATGGGGTTCTCATCATGCAACAATCATAAGTGTGGTTAAATTATTTCCGGAGGTTGCTGACGTGCTTCGTTATGTTAAAAAAGGAGATAGCACTCAACAATAGCGTTTTCATGACCGGATCGGATCGGCCGGTCCGACCGGTTCAATCGGGGATCGGTCCGGTGACCGGTCCGGTCATGTAAGATTCGTTTTTTAGTGGTCGAACCGACCGGTTCATCCCGAGTCGGTGGTCGGACCGGGGAATCGGACCGGTTCCGACCGGTTTTCATTTTTTTTTGATTTTTTGGAGTAAAACGGGGTGTTGAACTATAAATTAGTGTGTTAGATCAAAAACTAAAACGAGTTCCAAAAAATGCCTCGCGCGGGCCCGGGTTTTTTGAGCTGCATTCGTGTCCGCGGGACGTGCGGGCACGCACGAGTTCGATTGAAATCCAACCTTTTTGCACCCCCCTGAGCGCGGGTAGTACTTGTGGTAAAATATGTTATAAAGATACACTAGAGTGGTAAGATAATTACTTATAAACCAAACCTTACTTTGTTCCCACACCAATGTGGGACAAAGTGTTCACCATATTATTAGACGTACATTCACACACACCCAAATATACTTAAGTTTTATATATAACTATAAAATACATATATAAATCATATATAAATTACTTATATTTGATTATAATATAATATATATATATATATATATATATATATAATATACTATATATATATAATTATGACGTCATTCGGTTCTTAAATCCGGTCCGACCACCAAATCGGTAAGGCGTCCGGTTCGACGTCCGATCCAGTTCTGAAAACATTGCTCAACAACGAACTAATGCAAAAGGTATTTTATCCTATTTTAAGAAACCTGAGTTGTTTTTTATGCACACTTGATGGAACATATTTGGGACATACAAATATTTTATCTAAACATCTTCAAGAAAAAATCAAGACTTATTGGAAGCGAGTAAGTTAATAAATGGAACAAAAGAAGCATTGAATGATTCAAGGTAAAAGGCATTTGATGGTATGTTGGAAAAAGTAACTTGTTTTTATGAAAAATCATATTAAGGTGTTGGATATGATGGAAAGTTATGGTAACCCAAGAAACCAAAAGAATGTCATTACTAATCGACATTATTTTGAGGTTGAGATTTTTAATACGGTTTTGGATACGCAAATTCAAGAATTGGGAAATCGATTTAATGAGGTATCAACTACATTGGTTGAAAATATGTCGGGTTTAAATCCTTGTAATGGATTTTCAAAGTTTGATATATCTAAGATAGTGTCTTTTTCGGAGATGTATCCGGTTGATTTTAATATGAATGAAAGATGGTGTATTTTGGGTGAGCTTAAGGTGTTTTATCACTCGGTAAAAGAAGATGATAGATTTACAAACTTGAATGGAATGTGTCATCTTGCTCGGCTAATAGTGGAAACCGGAAAAAATCTATCTTTTCCTTTGTTATATCGGATATTGAAGCTAGCATTGATATTGTCGGTTGCAACCGCAACCGTTGAAAGATGTTTTTCTAAATTGAACCTTATCAAGACGGATTTACGGAATCGAATGGGGGAGGAATATTTGAACAATGCTCTAGTATGTGCGGTTGAAAGGAAAACATTTGACGAAGTAACAAATGAGGATGTAATGCTCCGTTTTCAAGCTATGAAAAACCGAAGAGGAGAGTTCTGAGATCAAATAGGTATTTCTTTAACTAACTTTATTATCATGTGTTTTTTATTATTTATATTAATGTACCGTACGATAAAAAATTTTTAACTTGTCTTACGTTACCGCTGAACTAAGTTTCTAGATTCGTCACTGCCCACTAGGTTAAAATTTTCATCAAACTAGAACAAATACACCTAATCATTGAAGAATCCAAGTTTAGTCCATAAGGCTTACAAAAAACACACCCAAACTTAAGAACATAGAAGAAATCATAGTAAATCTTGAGAAATTCAAACCGTATTTTAGTTGAAAAAGGATGGATGATGTTAGTTCCTTTTTAAAAAATATAAAATCTTCAATCTTTGCTTGCAAATCTCCCTAAAACTCTTGATAAATACTCAAAATACCTAATGGTTTGAGGGAGTCTAGGGTTTAAAAAAATAAAAATTATGTTGGAAATGAGATGTATTAGGGTATAAACTCGTTTTCTACGCAAATATGGTCATATCATCGCCAAACCTGAAGTGATATAACCATATTCAGCTTCAGAAATAAACTATTTGGAGTTTAACAGCTTATATATGTATATTTATCTTTAATATGATAATATCAGAAATATTTTTCCACTTGAACTTTTTCAAATCTTGAGTTTTTTTCATAAAATCACCAAGCTTCATCCGATAGCTACAAAATTAAAAAAAACAAATCAGATAGGGTTTAGTATTTAAACTTACCAGTTATAGGTTAGGGTTTAGAAAACCAATTTTAACCTCGTTCATAGTTCAACCCATGTGGTTACCTACACTATAGCGGAGGAGGGAAATTACCCATCCTAAAAGAATATCCAGTGTTATATAATTGAAAATCTTGATCGGTCCTCATAAAATTTTGCAATCCTTATCCCCCTCATAAACTTTTGAAACTAAAGAAAGAACAAGATTGTCTCAAACACATTATTCAGGATGGACTGCAATAGGGCCCGATGACCTTTCAACAATCTGTCGAACCACATTTTCTCACTAATCGGGGTCTATAACCGAGTAGCTTTTTAGTAGTTTCACCCTCAGATTATCAAGTACTAAATATAAAATAAAATAAAAATTTATATCGAGATAAATATCTAACAATAAAACAACTTAAAATTATATTGATTTCAAGATATGAGGGAACATATTTATATGTACCGGCCGATATTATTCCAAAACATGTTGAACATTGTCAATACTAAAGAGTTGGTAACCATTTTAACGATGAGTATAATTACTCCAAACAAATCAGATATCACCACATGTATTAATATAATTGTTTTAAACATCACATATCACCACTTCTATGATATAATTGTTTCAATATGGTTCCTGATATACAAGAATCATCTTAACGATATAATACGGCAATGAATAGAATCTGACCCTGTCTGACCTAAGCTAGAATAAAAAAAATATTATATTACAATATGAAAAAAAATTCCGCCCCGAATAAAAGAAATTTTTGGATCCGCCACTAGTTCGGCCAACAGTTTGAATCTTTGCACTAGTTGGTTAACCTTTATCATATATTTTCACTTTTAGAACATGCATTTATATATACACATAACTAGGTTAGTACCCGTGTAATACACGGATTGAACAAATAAAATATTAATTATTATTATAAAATTTATGTATTATAAAATCATGTTTGAAAATAAAATATGATTATAAGTACGTATAAATATATACTTTAAGTAAACAACAATAATGTATTTTTCTTAAACTTTTATTATATAAAAATTGTGTTTTTAAATATATGTTTAAAAAATGATTTTTTAAAAAATTCATTGTATTCTATATTTTTAATTTTATTAATTTTGTTAAAAGTGTTTTTTTTAATAAAAAATAGGTTTTTAATTTTTTTAAATTATATTTTTTAATTTGAAAATAGTATGAGTAATATATTAGTGTTCAACATTATTATTAATAATATAGAGAAATAAAAAAAGTAAGTATAATGAGATTTATAATTGTTTCACGCTTATTTTAGTTTTTTATGATAGATAGATAAGCTAAACAATCGTTAAATAAACGGATAAATTTTAATGTAAAATATATATGTAAAATGAACATGAATAATTACATATATATTTTAATATAAATATAATTAAAATTTATAGGTAATAGTTCAAAAATAAAATAATTTTACCATTTTTTTAACTCTCTTATTTAAATAGTTTATTTTTAAACAATCATTTTAAGATTTTTTTTTATAAAAATATTCTTTTATAAAAATCTTGTTTTTAAAAAAAATATGATTTGTAATTATTCTGCTTGTTTTAATAGGATTGTTTTAAAATATTTCACCTGTTTATAATTTTTTTAAAACAAAATGATTTTAAAATATTTTGTTTTAAAAATATTAAATGATTTAGAAAATTTTATATTATAAACTTTAGTTTTTTTCTATTTAGATTTTAATTAAAAGATGTTATTTTTAAATTCCTTCATAAAATCTACTTTAGAAAAAGATAAATTGACTTAAAAAAATAGATAAGAGAGAAAAACATAGTAATTATAAAATTTATTTTTAATAAGAGAGAGAAATTTGTATGAGAATTTAAATTACCATAACACTCTTTGGAGGGAAAATTGATGTGTGAATCTCTAGAAAAATAACAAGTGACAAAAACATGGATTAAGAGAATGACAAGTGGCAAAAGAAACATGCTTTATTAGAGGTTATAGATATTTATGAACCACTATTTAATACAAACTAGTAAAAGACGGTTCAAACCACCAAACTAAACCGTTTTTGAATTGTTTTGGCAAGTCGAACGAGCATATATAATTATTAGGTTTCCTTTGAGTTTTCTGAAATCATAATTAGTAGTTCAACCAAAATTTCTTCAAATCCAGTTAAACCAAACTACAAACCCTTGTAAAAAAGCGAAGTGTGTTGTGCAACATTTACAAAATCTACATTTACAATATGAAGCAAGTATTTCAGGCTAACAAATACAAAACCTGTTATATAACAAAAGACTAAAGATAACATCACTAATCCATGTCTTCAACAACCTGTAATAGCAACAAATTTTCAGAGCATCAAGAAAGAACATTTGTAAGCTCATGATAGAATAATCCTTAGGAAGTAAAACAAAAGAAGAAGAAAAAAAGCCTAAACTATGAGCCTTCAGACATGATACTTCAGAACATGTCACTTACTACTTTACTAGGGGCAAATAAAAACATGGGTGGGGTTTAATATATAATGGTAATCACCTATGTGGGTCTAGCAATGCTTCCATATCGAAACAAAAGGGGAAAAGACTTTCAATGACTGGTGGCATTTTTATGCAGAGAAACTTTACTTCAGCAATAATTCAATAAAAAATAAAAAATTTAGAACTTTAAAGATAAATTTCCAATCTTTTAAGTAATGGCGCATTAATGGTAAACATTTATTTTCCTCTAGCATATGTCTAACGCCTGAATCTTGTTTCTGATGATTTTCAACCATAACCTCGCCACCATTGAGTGTAAACTATGATTTATTTGTCACATAGTTGAAAAATAACATATTACAAAGTTTCCATTTCGAATTTCCAAGTTTCCTCTCTTATCCATTTTCAATCCTTTTTTTTTGCCGTGCCGGTAAGTAACCGCAATACACGACTTCAAAGGGATGTCTTATAAGTGGTTAAGTATGCCCCATAACCATAATGTTAAAGGTTTAAATATTATAAGATATAATAGATTGTAATGTATTTATGCTAAAACATCTAAGGATTGTTTTTAAAAAAGTAATCTACGAGTCTACAATAGACAAATTTCCGGTTTCTTTGCATGGGTTTCCTAATTTCCTACCAAAATTTTAGAATGTCTCTTTTCAAGTAAGTTTTTAACTATAATACTAATTATGAATCTTATTGCCAATGCGTTCTAGATCAACTGATTTAGGAGGAGACACCGGCCTCCAAGTGGGCAAATAGTTTTACCACAGTGGGCCTTTGGGTGGTGGGTTTCCCTTGAATGGTGGGCGAGCCGGGTCACCAGCGCTGTCTGTGTTCGCGGGCGTGGGTGACCTTTCGTCAATGAGTTTACCCGGGTGACAGGGCTTAAAAATTATTTATATTATGAATCTTATTGCATGTGTTACTTCAACTTTTAACTACCGACTTATCTTTTAAACCTTTTTCTTAGTGTTTCATTCTAAATTTTGAGTTAATTTTTTTCTCCTTTCCTTTTTTTTTTTATGGTATTTCTCTAATTACATGTGTTTGACAGTGATTTATAACACATTATTGCTATTATTAGTTTAGACTATAAATATCGTTGCAGGACCTGTAAATAAAAATGCCTAAAGCAGTTGCTATTTCTTAACATACTAGTGCACCCATTTCCAAATGTTAGGGATTCAGAATTCTAGTTTTATGTGGGTTTGTGCTTATGGGTATCTATGTGTAAATCAGCATTTGTGTGTGTAAATTAGTGTCGAAGTGCTTTGTGGGTTTTGAATAGGCCAGAAATAGGTTTTGGAATAAGTGTTCGTGCTTTCGGTTGTTTACTGTGTTATATCTTTGTGGCCTTTGCAAATTGTCAGAAAGGGTACTTTCAAGAGTGATACACCTAATGAAGTTGAGTAAATCAACATAAACAAATAATCGTTAAGCAATTGTAGTAAAATAATTAAGAAACTTGGTTATTATTGTGTGAAACTACTCTTTATTTTTTGTAAAAACTGATTAAAAAGATCAATTATACATGTTGTTGTAAGTAGCGTAATTATAACGTGAATGCCATATATTATAGCAATAATTGCTCGATTATAACATGTCACGCTTAAGGAGCATGAATTTATATTGAAACATATATGACGCGTTTTACATTCTATTGACATACTACCCTTTGGCATTTTATTTCATTTTATACAATAACCACCCGATGTGTACGGACCGAGAGAGCTTATTATCGCTTTACAATAATATACAAAATGAGAAATTTTTCATGCTCTGAATTTTATCTCATTTGAGATGTGACCTTCCCCCGAATAAAAGTCAATAAAATATCAAGATAACTTAAATATCTTAAGCTACGACATTATCTTGATTTGTTGGTATTTTATTATTAAATTATTAATAATAATTTCTGTCACCCTCATTAATTTGTGGGATCCATTAACATAATAAGACATAAGGAGTGGAATTAGATAAGTGGTCCAAAACTTTTCAAAGTATTATCATTAACAGAATATATAATATAATATTCATGTCGTTTCTAATTATGCTACTTTTGAATATTAGAAACCCGTGAAACGTGGTCGCAACTCGGACTAGAAAAACCATCCATGCAACAACACATGGATGATTACATTATCATGTTTGAAAAATAAATGAGTAAAGAAAAATGTGTTGTTTTATAGATATAGGTTAATTATGATAATATATATATTTACATGCGCTATTACATTCAGGTTAATGTAACCATGTTAAAATAAATATTATAACCCGAAAATCTATTTGGTTCAATTTCAGAGAGTCTGATTCAGATAATATAATTCTCGTTTTAAACCGAAAAGATTAGCTAATATATATAGCCGGTGTGTAAGAGCGAAATCAGGAATCACACATTATATATATAATTACTCCTTACGGTTTTAATTGTTGAAAAGAAACTAGAAACTGTTTTTCTTAAGATATCCTAATTTTAAGAAGGAGATGAGTTGTAAGAATTTTTCACTATACAAATAACAAGTTTTTATCTTGCTATTGCTAACATCTTATATTGCAAACGACGTGTTTTCTCGTAGCTTAAAAGATTTTAATCAGATTTCAGCATTTTACAAGTTAAACCAAGAAAATATATAATATCAAGAGTTTTGATGACTAACAATACTATAAAGTATAAACAACATGCTAGAACTGTGTGTGTAAAAGTGACAAATGTTTGAACTAATAGTGTGTGTTTAAATAAGAAACCAACTATATTTGACAATATAGAATTGGTTGTTTAAAAACATTAGATAGTAATCTTCCTTAACTTTTATTTATTGTTATTGCAAAAATTACATCAAGTATAAAATTTAAACTTTGAAAGTGATCCTTTTATCTATAGTTGTCAATTCATTCTTTGAATAAAAATATGATTTCTAATATTATTTCCATATATGATTTCACTTTTATAACACATTTTTTTTGAACAGCGGCTGAAACGGGCTCAATTGCTGCTTCTTCATAACCCATATATGAAACATACCTAGACAAAAACGCTCAAGGATGTTACCAATCATCTTAGAAGGAAACTAATTATCTCGTAAAAGCCTCTGACTTGCAACGAATCAAAATTCGTCGTCTGCATAGGGAGAAACCCGGAATGTTGTTGAACCAAAAGGTCATACCTTAATGATTCACCTATAGTCTAATTTTATTACATAAACTATTTTTTGATCAATTTTTCTTTAGGGTTTATTGATAGCCTTTTAATGATTAATAGTTTTTAATGGTTAAGAGATGACCCTAATGTTGAATGGTTAAGAGGTGACATTAAGATTTAGGTTCTTAACTATTTAACATTAAGGCTTGCTCTTAATCACTAAAACACTATGAATCATTAATAGATAGTCTTTTAATGATCATTAGTGGCATAACACTAGAAGAGAGACTTTGAGTACCAACTTATGGTTTTCCTATATATTTAAAACATTAGGCAAATATAAAACTTAAAAAAAAGTTCAAATACAAAGTGTATTTTTGCTACAAAGTGTGAGAAGACACAATGAGTCAAAAAAAGACACAATGAGTCAAAAAAATACACAAAAAAATTATATCTCACAATCAAAATCGAATTTCAAAAAAGTAATTCGGAGCTTTTGTTTCCCTAGTTGTCCACAATAATAAAAAAATAAAGAAAAAATAAAAAAATAAAAAAATTAACGTTTTTTTATCGTGTCATTTATAAAAGACACAATAACTTCATTGTGTTATTATGAAAGACACAATGACGTCATTATGTCAATATAAAAGACACAATGACGTCATTGTGTCATGTAATGACACAATGAAAAAAATTATTTTTTTTTATTTTTTTTCTGAAAGAGGACAACGAGATGAACAAAGGCTCCGAAGTGTTTTTTTTAAAATTCGATTTAGATTGTGAGATATAAATTTTTTTGTGATCTTTTTAGTCTTATTGTGTCTTCTCACACTTTGTAGCAAAAATACACTTTGTACAATAACCTCACCCATAAAACTTTTATAGAACCTATCATGAAGATACTATGAGTAACAAATAATATTTGAAGTTAGGTTTTTCCTTTTATTTTATGAGACATTCATACAAAACAATCATTTATTCTCCTAAATCCAAATGACATTTTGTAAATAAGAAGATACTCAGATATATCAATAATTACATCATCATCAATTAAACCACTAACATTTATTTCTCCTAATTCCAAATGTTATTTTGTAAATATTTTTGTTTGTTTCATATTACACAGTTCACTTCCAACACTTCATCTCATCTTTTATATTAATCTAAGGACTTTGCATTTGCCCCAAATGTAGGAGGAGCTTTAATATGTATTGACAATGTCTTGTCTACTTTCATTAAAAATAACATGAAGAATAAAACAATAACTTTGCCTTTAAATAGGACTTAATTTTGAGCTGTTACGACTATCACAACGCAATATATTTTTCAAATCTAAAGCTGCATTACTTACATTATGCATAGGTGTTTTGTCCCAAATAATCAATGTTTTTTTTAATAATTAGGCAACATCGGTATTTTGTTTTATATCACGAAGAGAATCATCAATAACATTTAAATGTCTAATTGGGAGTCTGTTATCTTACCTTTGGTCAATAACAACACACGATCTCACTAGAAGCAGAAATTAAAACAATATGACATTTAGATTTATATTGTTTTTCTCAAAAAGAGATTTTATTGGGCTGACAAAACATGTTTTATCGTGTTTAACAGGTTAGAGATAATGTGTGTAGCTCATGCATTAAACATGCAAATGACTTGTTTAACTACCTCTATATTATGTCTATAATTTTTTATATGTTTTTATGAACAAAAATGTGAAATAATGAAGTCTAGCCTCTTGATTTTAATTATTTTTTAAAATGTAAAAAAATAAAAAATATTTTTTTATTAAACAAGTTTAATCATGTTATAAACAGGTCGACAATTATCAGTCCTAATTTTGACTATTCCACCATAAACATAAACAATGAACACAACTCATTTGTTCTCTTAAACCATTGTCTCGTATCGTCAAAAATGCATTTTTGTCCAGATACGGGCCATTTGAATAGGTTTTCTAATTCTCCTATATATTATCCTATATGTTTAAAAATGAGTTAGAAGAAACAATAACAGTTTGGGTTTTAAGTTTTGACCACATTATTTATCAAATTTTTACATCTTGGTCCTCCTGTTTTGTTTATATATTCACTCACATGTTATATAGAGAGAAAGATCTGTGTGTGTTTGATGGTGCCAATAGACGGTCGAGGCGGTTGCCACTCCGGCTTGGTGGCCGCCTCTCCAACTTGGTGGTCGTTTCCGCGCTGCCAGTTGTCCGTCATGTATGAACTTGATGGTGTCGGTTTCAGTGGAGGCGTTCTTTTAACGGAACTTAGGATCTACAGGTCTAAGGTTAGATCTGACGCCAGGAGGCGGTGGTAGGTCTGCGACGGCAGCTGCCGACAGCTTGCTCGGTTGCGTTTTTGAGGTTGTTCTTTCTTCCTCTTCTTTGATATGGTGGTTTTCGTTCCATTTTCACTGAAATAAGCACATGTTATAGATGGAGCCCCGTTGCCACCGGTCCGTGCTCGGATTTGTTGCCTTGGCGAGTTGGCGGTAACGGAAGGGATGTATCTTCATCCTCTGTTTTTAGGGTTTCTAGTTTCAAATATGTTCTATGGTTTGCTTTTGGGGTTATAGGTTCTTTAGGGTTCCCGATTTCAGATCCGTATGATTTCAATAGTGTTTGTGATGCTATCTGCATCACCGTATGGTGGCGGGTTCCCTTTTATTTATGCATTGATGCATGTTTTGTCACAGTGGTTGTGACGATGGCAATGGATGTGTTCTTTTGAGACCTACTTATCTGATACTTCTTTTTTTGTGTTGATACTGATGCTCATTTGAGGCACTATTGGATGTGTTCCTTTTCAGTTTGTTGCTTTGGACTGATATGGTCATTTGTCGATGAACAGTTAAAACTAGGTTGTTGCTTTGGGCTAATATGGTCTTTTGAATCTGTAATATACTACACCTATTTCTATTGACCTTGCAAGCCTCTCATAGAGGCTTATTTTTATTGACCTTGCAAGCCCCTCATAGAGGCTTATTTCTATTGACCTTGCAAGCCCCTCATAGAGGCTTTTGTTAGAACACATGGGTCAATTCTTTATGTTGTGGCTTTGTGTTATTGGTATTTGATAAGTTGAGGCAGTGATGACGTCTCAAGAATGGCGTTAGTTGTTTTGGCTTGGCGATCGTTTTTGGTTTGCAGCCGTAACACAACATTAACTCTGAGCCTTTATTTTTATAACAAAATCCAATGTTTACATGGTGTGGTCAAGGTCTATTTGAAATAAACACACATGATTCAAACAAATTTGTTTTCCGTCCAGTATTAAGCATTACTACTGTTATTTTGTTAGAGTTTGGACATTAAATACGTGTGTAGAATTTGTCCTACATTTGTTTAAATATGGTTTAACCCGTCAGTCACACGGACGCACAAAGCGTGTGGAGGGAAATCCACTAGTTCTCTTTCCATAAGTTATTAACTAGTAGTTTAATATATTTAAAATCAATTGTCTCACATAATTTGCTAACGAATGGTTTTCTTCAATTAACTTTTTCAAATTAAAAATTAGAATACGAAGATTTGAAATAAGAGAATTGGAGATAAGAACTTTGTACTCATATGATACGAAGAGGTGACACAAGAGAAGTGGAAAAATACTAATAAAAGCAGTGCTTATTAACCAGTTTTCGGAGTATATTGATAGTATTAACAAAGATTCAGTAACCAATTTTCATAGTAAATGATTTCGAAGGTTACCAACTCGCATTCAAAAAAATTAAATAATCTTTACCATTATATAATATAAAATTTTAGAACAAATCAGTAATCTTCTCTTTATTTTAAGACACCATATGAAAGAGTGAGTTTATTATACAAAGCGTATTTTTGTTACAAAGTGTGAGAAGACACAATAAAGTTAAAAAAGTCACAAAAAATTATATTTTACAATCTAAATCGAATTTAAAAAAAGTAATTCGAAGTCTCTGTTGCTCTCGTCGTTCTCTTTCAGAAAAAAATAAAAATAAAATAAAATAAAATTTCAGTGCGTTCTTTTATGACACCATGACGTCATTGTGTCTTTTATAATGAAAAATGACGTTATTGTGTCTTTCATAATTACACAATGACGTCATTGTGTCTTTCATAATGACACAACGACGTTATTGTCTTTCATAAATGACACATAAAAAACGTTAATTTTTTATTTTTTTTTTTTTTTTATTTTTTTCTTATTGAGGACATCTAGGGAAAGAAAAGCTTGAAATTACTTTTTTAAAATTCGATTTAAATTGTAAGATATAATTTTTTGACTCGTTGTGTTTTCTCACACTTTGTAGTAAAAATGCACTTTGCATTTAAAACTCTTTCCCATATGAAAAGTCATAATGTATTTAGTATTCTTACTTATCTTTCTAGATTTCTTTCATATTAGCCCTTTTTATAAGAGTTTTAACTTTTAACATATTTATTTTAATTGATAAGAGTTTTTACTTTTAACATATTTATTTTAACTGATATCCATACCCTATTAAATACCATATTTTCAATAATATTATCATAACGATATAATAACGAATCATCAAAGCATGTGTAAATATCAACTATCATTGTAAAACATGTTTGTGTTATTAAAATCACCAAAACCAAAATAACGCAAAAAACTATAATTGTGACGATCTCGTATACGTTCAAAACTGAACCGCCACAAAGCGCGGGTTCAATCCGCTATATAATAAAATCCACAAAGATTGTACTAGAATAATTTCATACTTTTACACAAGACCCACAAATTGACACACAATGATTCAAAGACAACACTAACGTATATTATTAGAAATTAAAAACCAAAAAAAGCTTAGTGATCTCGACAAAACATAAGTTAAAACCCTTCTCAACTCCAACCCTATTAGGCAGTTAGGCATCTCTCATCAACACCAAAGTATATTATTTTTATAGCTTAAAAACACCAATAAAAGATTAATGATCTGAAGACAAAACATAAGTTAAAACACTTCTCAACTCCAACTCTATCAGGCCTCTCTCGTCGTTAGGGTACTAACGTTTTTGAGGCACCGTTTACCCACAGAAAAACGTGAAAAACAAAAGGTTGATGGGCCCTATCCTTTTCATTTATATTAAATCTATATAGAGAGAGAGGGAAATAATTGTTCTTAAAGAAATGGTGATAATGTGACAATATTTATTTAGGGTGATTCTTTTGATTTTATGATGTGGCATATGGCAATCACGTTCCTTGCTATGGATTATCATTGATATACGACATGAACCCTGGTTTAGACCGTTAACTAGCTACCAAACTAATAATTGTATGTGGGTCAACCCAACCCGTTTTGACCCACACTAAAAAGGCCTAGTTTCAAGTTTAAACTTTTATCATTTGTTTTGACCCGTTACTCAGCCTTTAGTACACTCTTATATCCTAATTTGTGAGAAATACAAAAGGCGAAGAAAGATCAATCTTGAAACCTTAGTTTATTAAGACACTTCCACCAAATGACCAAATACTGTGTATACAAAGTTATGAAGCAAAACTTAATAATATTTACAGATAGCAATAAAAGAAGGTTGTATAAACACAGTGAAGAAGATCAACAGAACTTTGATTTGACAAACAGATGCAACACTTTGAAACACTACAGAAACAACCAAGAAAGAGCCAAACGGGCTAAAAGTCACGATTTTAAGCACGATCATGTGATACAAACTAAACCAAGATTAGCACCGAAACTCTCTTAAGAGTTTAAGACACAGTGCAATATTCTACGACTGTGAGAAAAAGAATTACAAGAGAAAGTTGAAGCAAAAAACAAGTATCAAGAGACAGGACACCTACAATCACAGCCAACGAAGAACTCAACTTGAGATCAAACTTGAAAAAGAAAAAAAAAGTGAATGATGCGGTGATTGTAATGAAATGCAATCAGATATTAACACCATAATGCAAACTTGTGATCAATATAAGTTGTTCATATGTGATGGTTCATGAGCTACCATTGGAGTTTGAACTGCTATTACCATTTGACCACCTTCTGAAAGTGCAAGGCACAAGACTCCTGCCTCCAAGAAACCCGAATCTTGTCTTGAATATTGATCCCCGACGACCATTACCAGTTGAGCTAGATCGAATAGAAGTGGGGTTGGGTTCGCTAACAGCTGTTTGGCTAACGATTGGGGGAAACTCAGCTACATCCTCTTGAACACCACCATCACTAGCACTTGCATCCACAGCTTCGGTTTCAACCTCACAGGCATCTAAACTGACCACCAAGGAGCCCCTGCGAGCGCGTAACCAATCTCCAACTTCATAAGTCACATTCTTGCACTTTTTCACCTTAATCTTGACCAAATTAGGGCAACCCCAAGCAAAAGCTTCAATCCCTTCATCAGATACAGGACACCCCTTGATACAAAGCTTCTTCAAAGCAACACATTTCGACGCGATACACGATATCTCCCCATCAGCTATTGTCTCACTACAACACAGAGCTAATCTCTCCAACTTTTGACAATTTGTAGCAATTGCTTCTAAACTCACCAAATTAGGGTTTACCCCAATCAAAACCAACTCTTGAAGATTCACACTATGTTTAGCAATTGCAAGTAAACCCTCATTCCCAATCCTATTCGTTCTCCAACCGTCGATATGAAGCTTTCTCAAGTACTTACAGTGCTCAGCGACGGCAACAACACCGGCGTTTGTGCATTCCGGCGTCTTCACAATATGCAAAATCTCCAATTTAGGGCAATTCGATAGCGACGAAAGCCCAACATCACTCACCTGAAGCCTATCAAGATGAACTTCAACCAAACAGTTATCCGCAGTCGCAATCGCCTCCAACAACCGATCCCAATCCCCTAAACAACGCAGCAGCTTCAACGTCTTCAGCTTCTTCGAACCAGTGATCAACGGTCCGAACAATTGTCCGTTGTAAAGCTCCTTAAGACACACCGACTTCAGCGACGAAGCAGCAGCTCCGGGGCCGATCGGCTCCGCCGCTCCGGCGTCGGTGACGTCACGTAACCTCTTAACGGAAAGTTCCTCAAGAGACGAACAACCGTCAAGCAGCGCGTTTATGCCTTTAACACCAAACATGCAAGATCCACACGAGAATTTCTTCAAACCCTTGCAGTTGTTTGCTAGGGCAGCCATACCCACATCGGTTATCTCACGGCATCCACGGAGCTTGAGGCGCGTGAGATTAGGGCACCGTAAGGAGATAAGAATCAAGCCCTCATCACCTACACTGACGGATCTACGGTCGCATCGGAGAGCGAGTTTGGTAACGGAATCAAAGCGTGAGAAAAGTGAAGGAATGAAGGGGGGGAGATCGGATTGGGCGTTGAGAGCCAGGCGGTGGCGGCTCTGGCCTTCGACGAGAAGCCAGCGGCGGGAGACGAGGGAGCAGCGGTTGCGTTCGGCGGAGGTGAGGAACTGGAAGACGATGGCTAGACATTCGTCGGGGATTTCAGATGTGTAGTCGATGGTGGGGGGAACAGCGGGTTGGACGGCGGCAAAGGGGTCTTTTTTGGGGTGCATAAAGGAGAAGATGTCTGATCGAGCTGAGAAGGAGGAGGAGAGGCTGGCGGAGCGGTGGTGGCGCTGCGGCGGCGCGTGGGTGGAGGAGGATTGGCCCATCCAGGGTGTGGTGGTGGGTGGTGGGTGGTGGTGGTGGGTGTGGTTTGTTTTTTTATGAGATTAATAACAAGGGAGGATGAGTTGAACGGGTCGGGGTATGACCCGTCAAATAAGGGGTTTGAGTTTGACTGACCCGTATCCACAGCTCCACACTATATGTATGTATATATTTATAATCCATACACAAAATTTTATCTTTAGTCTAATAGAATAAGAGAAACTGTTTTTTAGAAAGACCTCTGGCTTATATAATAACCTTCGTATGACGAAGAAATTATAATAGAATATAAAAATACAAGAAGACAAAAATATGTAATCTTATAAATTTCTAGGACTAAAGTTGTTAATACTAAAATCATTCTTTTAAGAATACACGAATGCTAAAACTAAAGCATATCTAAGGGGTTTGTTTGTTTTAGGCTCTTAATGGTTCAGGTGTTTGAATGTTTTAGTATTTAATGGTTCAGATTGTTTGTTTCGTGAGTAAATGACTGAATGCTTTAGACATTTGTCTTTGAATGGTTAAATATTATACTGAGTCTGAATGATTAAGATCTTTTATCTGAATTGATCAGACATTTGTCTTTCAATAATTAAACGATATACTAGCTCTTAATGATTCAGCTTTTAATGTCTTAGAACTTTTATTGGTTCAACACTTAATCATTTAAAAATTACAAAACAACCCCTAAAACTAAAATAGTTGTCAATATTATAGACACATAAAAAAAATAAATACATATCATGAGACTAAAGGTAACCTAGATACCAGATAACATCAATACTTCCAACTAAGGATATTCAGCATGACATACAAATCAAAATATGAAGTCCTAACAACACTTAATTCTATACACTTTCTTAATAACCCTTCACCTTTATAAAGGGTCTCTAAAAACTTCTATTACTTATCATGTCTTTATAAATTTACAAGCCTTACAAATCAAGCCGTAGCTTCTCTTTCATGTTATTTTTGTTCTTCCTCTACTTATCTTACTTCATGCGGTAAGAGTTTCTATGCTTCTCATTGTAAAGACTATAGATCAAAGCAAATCAATTGGTTTGGCAAGCTTAAGATTTATATAACTTAGTGCGGAGGGAGTGGAGCCGGGAAGAGGATCTATATGGAGGGAGTGCTGACGGGAGCACTGTCACACCCCAAAAACCGATTTATACCACCGATGAACACGTGGAAGGGCGATAACTGAAGTTGGAATTTTACCAACGACTATAGTCAAACGGTTTTTATAAGAAACATGATTATCATTACGAAACTTTTAACTTATTCATAATATATACAAAAGTTGAGACAAGTATTTATTTAAAAATCTTTTCCTACGAAAAGATCCGCACTTAGATGTTTAGGTCCCACGTTCCATCATCATCCAACACCGTTTGACCCTCCCGAAATCCCTGCACGTCATTCCCAATTAAAATTCCTTACAGACCTGAAAAGCATGAGAAAACTAGGTCAACAAAAGTTGGTGAATATTCGGGTTTTCAGAATTTAAAAGAAAATCATTTATTTTTCAAATTTATTATAATGATAGAGAAAAATAATATAAATATCATAGACTAGCTAGGTCAGATGATAACTTTGGCTATAAGTTCAGAATCAAGCCAAGAAACACGCCGTTGCCCCACAACAGTCCAAACATATATATTCCCTCACAGTACCTGACCAGAGAGACTGATCGTGAGAGCGGGTCCTTCTAACTCGATAGATCTACCCATATAAGTCCGTGGCCTCCCCGAGGTTAATGATTATGGGGGGATTTAGGGGCTCAGCAATATGTACGGATATAACTGACCCAACTTATACCATCAATTTAATATATTAGTTTTCTCAATCAATCATCATGTATAAAATAATCCATGTCTTTAAATCATGCTTTTCCCCCAAAAATTACTTTAGATAAATACAATACTTAAAAATGGGGCCGAAATACTCACCTTCCAATAATCGACTATGACCTATATCAGAAAGTCCCGTACTGTTATTATGATCCTGAATACAAATGATTTTTATCATTAAACAATGTTTAAATTGATCACAAATACAAGTCTAATTCTCATCAACTAGGGTTTTTAAGAACTAGTTAGTGTGTTGAATGTATATTTTTACGAATAAAATGATTATTTATATTTTTCATTATGTTTTTCAGTTATGTTTTCACGGTTTGCATTTTAATTTATCTCTTGTTTCTACCATTATTCTTTAACGTCATCATAATCTTTTTATCGTTTGTATTTTGTTCTTCTAAAATAAATGTCATTCTTGTTTTATAAGTGTTCTCATCCCACCATCTCAACTACATCATTCTAAAATATAAATTCTCCATACTTATATATTTTCACAATCCCCAACATCATACTTTGTCATTAGATACTAATTCTTATCGTATTTATTTGATTATATGCCCAAATCAGATTTTTAATTTATTCTAACTACATAGAGACATTTATATACTTGTTTACCAAGTTATTATTCAAATGAGTGAAGGTTTTCTATGAACTTATGCTTTGTCATCCATGCATGTAAGGAAAAAGTTGTGTTAGAATCATATTAAGTATACCTTAGTAACCTTACACTTAGATGTTGATGTTCCAACGTTAACACTCGGTTTCCTAGCACCGGAATATCAAGAACCCGTCCCGCTTTGTGTGGTTGCCCGTCTTTCTCATTTTTGAAGTAGTACACGAGTTGATGGTTCCTTGTAGGTGATGGTGGTGTGGCTTGATGGTGGTTGCGGTGATGGTTGTGGTGGTGTTTCCTTACGACCGAGAAGAGAGAAAGAGGGTGGTGATGGTGATATCGACCGAGGGAGGGAGAGAAAGAGAGAGGGGAGGTGGAACCGGCGGTCGATGGTGGCGGTGATGCCACTCCCGTCCCTTGGCAGTGGCGGCGATGTGTGGTCCGGCGGTGAAGGTGGTGGCCGGTAGGATAGTACCCAAGAGAGGAAGAGGAAGAGAGAAGAGAGGGAGGTGGAGAGTTGACGGTTGATATGTGTGTGTGTTAAATGGAGTGTTAATGGGTTTTTAAATAAAAATGGTTTGCATGTGTAGTAGATCAAGGAGATTTGGCAGGCAAAAATATATCCTTCCAATCATTACCTCCCCACTAATTTATTTATTATAAATATATATATATATATATATATATATATATTAGTATCTAGCAAAATACCAAGTATGGTAATGTTGAACCTAGATTTAAATTAGAGTTCTATAATTTGGAGAGTGATTATTAAATTAGTCACGTCTGACGCAAACATTATATTTATTTAATATTTTGTAAACGATTATTACCTGGGTTTTGACCGGTTGTTACATTCTCCCCTCGTTAAAGAAATTTCGTCCCGAAATTTCATACTGTGGTACGTGCTTCGGATTTGTCACTTAAATAGATGAGGGTACTTTTGCTGCATTTGGTACTGACGTTCCCAGGTAAATTCAGGTCATCGCTTCGAGTTCCATCTAACCTTCATCAACTTTATCTGCTTTCTTCTGAGTTTCTGAATCTTCCAGTCTAGAATCTCTATAGGTTCTTCGACAAAATAAAGTTTTTCGTCGATATGAATCTCTTCTGGTGGTATGATTAGTGATTCGTCCGACATGCACTTCTTTAAATTAGACACGTGGAATACATCGTGTATGCCTCTGAGTTCTCCTGGTAGTTCGAGTCGGTAAGCCACTTGTCCAACTCGTTCCTTAATTTCGAGTGGTCCAACAAATCGGGGGTTGAGTTTTCCTCGTTTACCAAACCTCATAACTCCCTTCCATGGAGATTGTTGGATCTTGATAGTATAGGTCTAGATCATTTTGTATAGGCTTAGAACTTGGATCAAGTCTTGTAATTAATAATTGTAACAGTCAGTATGTATATTATATATGTGCATTGAATCTATACGTTAACCCATATATATGTGTGTTGATTTGTGACTTGACAGGGAGAAACAATATATTTGGTAGGATTCCTGATATTGACCAAGTGTAAGAAACATCTACGGATGAACATTATTGTTAATCTGTAGATATGTTTCTTACAAGAACAAATCACCAAGTGAATATTCCTGCGGGTGATCAAGGATTGCATGAAGTGAAGACTTCTACGGAAGACAGAGTTCGTACGGAAGAACAACACTTCTACGGAAGACCAATACATCTACGGAAGAACAAATCTCCTGCGGACGACAAGACTCCTGCGGAAGAACAGAATACTTGTGCGATTTCAAATACCAAGAAGTCAAACAAGTCAACACAATCAATAACAAATCCCAAGAGATCCGGTGTTTCCTTAACCAACTCAAACCGTCTATAAATATGAGTCCTAGGTTTCACATCTCGGTGAACACAATCAATCAATATTACGGCCGTCAAGAGTTACATCATCATGCAACCCTAATCGTCGTCACATCAACAACATCATTATTCGATTCACAAAAATCATTGTTCATAGTCATTCTTAATTATTCTTTTGTAATCATTACTGATAATTAATGAAATACTTTGAATAATTATTGAGTTCATATTTATTGTGTTTATGTGTTTGTGTTCATCGTTAATCATTAAAACAATTAAACGTCAATTGATAATAATTCCGCGATCATTGAATTGATTTATTTTAATACTGATAATTCCTGAATTGAGATCCTTGGATTCATAAGTGGTATCAGAGCTTGGTGCTCATTGATTTAGATCAATTGATCTATCAGTATTAAAATTGTTTAATTGATTTTCAAACAATTAAATCAGCGACTTATCATTCAGCAAGCATTCTCTCATTGCTTGTTTGATTTAGATCTATATTCAAATCAATTGAATATTAGATCTGAGTCCTTGATAGATTTGTCTATTTAACATTCAAGTTTTGATTCATAACTTTGCATTAATTATGAGTACTTTTGGTGGAGGATCATATCAACCGCCGAAGTTGGAAACCAAAGCTGATTTCAAATCCTGAAAGATCAAGTTCAGGAATCATGTGAACTACACAGATTCTGACTTGTGGGAGTCCATCACTGAGGGTCCTTATATTCCACCCACTCTTGGGCCGGATTATAATGACAAGAATCAGCCTATCAGCACAAAGGACTTGTCACCTGATGATGTCAAGAAGGTCAAAGTCGATATTAAAGCATACAGTTTGCTTAGTATGGCTTTGCCAGAAGAGATCTTAATCAGGTGCGAGAATTACAAAACAACAAATTCCTTGTGGAAGATACTCCACGCTCTCTGTGAAGGGAGTGATGAGATCCGAAGAATCAGGAAAGACACTCTCAGATCACAATATGAAACCTTTCATCATATTAAGGGTGAATCAATTCCTCAACAACTCCATAGATTTATGCAACTTGTTACTGAGATGAACATCTTGGAGTTGAAGTATACTACTGAGGAACTCAACAAGAAAATGCTCCACACTTTGCCTGAAAGTTGGAAGCAAACTGTATACATGTTCAAGAACACCATAGATCTTAAGAAAACTGGTCTGGATACTCTGGTTGCTAAAGTAGAAGCACTTGAAATGGATGAACAATCAAGAAACAAGAGTGTGAGAACTCATGTCTTACCTTATCACTTCAAAGAAACCAAAAATACTGGAAGTGCATTTATATCAAATAATGATGGTGATAACTCTTGTACTTTGAGTGATGATGAAGAGGAAGTTAGTTTCTATGCCTCTAAACCAACTAAGAAAATGCTCAACAAGAAAATGCTCCACACTTTGCCTGAAAGTTGGAAGCAAACTGTATCCATGTTCAAGAACACCATAGATCTTAAGAAAACTGGTCTGGATACTCTGGTTGCTAAAGTAGAAGAACTTGAAATGGATGAACAATCAAGAAACAAGAGTGTGAGAACTCATGTCTTACCTTATCACTTCAAAGAAACCAAAAATACTGGAAGTGCATTTATATCAAATAATGAAGGTGATAACTCTTGTACTTTGAGTGATGATGAAGAGGAAGTTAGTTTCTATGCCTCTAAACCAACTAAGAAATCATCTCAAAGTAAGAACCAAAAGGAAAAAGGAAGATCTGCTGAGCAAAGAGACAATACAGCAACTGCTAAATCTTCTCAACAAAACAATCAATCAGAACCAATTACTGTGATATTAGATTCTAAAAAACAAAAAGCAGCCTTTGCAGCTTTTAGTTCTAGCTTTCAAGCATATCTTGGAAGTTCACTTACATCAGCAAACATCTGCCAGCAATATTTGGAGGAACTGCCTCCTGATGTAGTAGAAGAGATGGATCTACAATGGCAGATGGCTATGATTGCTTACAGAGCTAAGCAATACCTGAGGAGAAATAAGAATCTGGCTGCAGATAGTAAAACATCAAAGATTGGTGTTGACAAGTCAAAAGTCAGATGTTTCAAGTGCAATCTCTATGGACACTTCTCTAGAGAATGCAACCAACAATCATCTCAGCAGCATCAGCAGCAGCAGCATCAATATCAGCAGCAACAGCAATATCAGAATCAACAATCAACCTCTCAAAGATCTCTGCACAGACAACCTCAGCTGACAAATACATCCCCACCAGCCACAAATGTATCAGCAGGACCGAGCAATTCTAAGGAGTCAGGACTGATCATACTTCAAGATGGAACATGTGACTGGAGCATGTATGAAAAGGAAGTCTTGGAAGAGAATCAAGCATTAATGGCACACATAGAAAACAAAGTTCCTCCTATGGCCAGAGAGGTAAAAGACAGGTTATGTTCATCAACATGTGTTGAGGAAGTTGAACGATATAGAGTCCATGCTCAATAATTGGCTGATAAAGTAAAGGAAACAATGATTTTGAATGAATCACATTTAAGAGAACATAAATTATATCAAATCAAAATTAGTTCTTTGCAAAAAGATTTAGAAAAATATGTTTCTGAAAATTACAGTCTCAAAGCCCAAGTTGAGCATCTGACCACTTCCTTAACAAAATCCATGGCTGATCATGCATCCACTGAAGTGAAACTTCAGAAGTTTCAACTTTCATCTCAGCAATATGAGAAGTTGTTAAATTCTCATATTGAATCAAAGAATAGGTATGGTTTGGGTTATAATGTTGTTGCACCACCTATTAATGATAACTACATAACCTTACCTGCAACAATGACAAATACTTTGTCAAATCATTTTGTGCCAAGCACAAAAATTAATATAAAAACAAACATCAACAATGAAGCTGAGATGAGTGAAACTGAATCTACTGAATCAGAATCACTTAAACATAATGACTCAGATTTTGATAAATATGATGACTTGGATGATTCTGATAAACATGATACTGATCAACTGAACATTGGTAAGAATGTTCAAGTTGAAACTGGTCTTCCCCGAGTTCTTGAAGAATCAAAGCTGTAGTATCCTCCAAAGCAACGAAATATGCTAAAGACAATCTGCAAAAGAATTGCTGAACTGAATGAAGGACTTCAAGAACTGAACCTTCACAAAGTGGATAACTGCGGATCAAGTGCTAAGGTACCTTTATCTTCTTCAGATAAAGGTAAGAAACAACAAACTTCAACAAAGAACAAGAAAAATTCTAGTGTTGAAGATTTGCGGAAAGAGAAATCTGAAGAATCCGTAGAACATCTGCGGAAAGCAAAAATTGCCAAGTCAGTAGATCATCTGCGGAAGGCAAAAACTACTGAATCCGCAGAAAAGCAACGGAAGAGAGAACCCGAATCTACGGATGAGGTCAAAAGGGCTTCCAACAAACATGCACAGAAAATGCTGAATATCAAGCAACAAAAGGCAGCCAAAGGCAAAAACAAGAAGAAATCATGTGATCCATCAGCAAATGAGAAAAAGAACAATAAAAAGAAGGTTGAATCTGAAGAAAATTCAGAAGATAAATATTGCAAATTGTGTGATATGAAGAATCACAATACTGATGAATGCTATTTCAGCAGCTATTATTCCATATGTAATATGAACAATCACATGACTGCTGATTGTTACTTCAACAAACACTGTGCCATATGTGTCAAAAATAACCATTCAACTCAGGAATGTTATTTCAATAAGAAGAACAAGAAAAAAAGCAAAAAGAAGTCACAAGATGCATCATCTGAATCAGATTCTCAATCCTCAAAAAGCGACAAAGAGACAAAGATGCAGAAAGAACAACAAAAATCAAAGAAAAGATCCAATGCTGCGGATAAGCCTTTGAAAAAGAAAGCACCAACTCAGTCAAAAACACCTCATAGAAAGGTGGATCTGTCAGATAATCAGACTGAAGTGGATGATGGTTTCTTTGATAACTTTGCAAAAGGAACTCCTGTGCCTTAATCAAAGCTGAAAGATGAAGAAACTTTCCAAAATACAGGATCTTCCTCAAAGTTAAAATATCAACCAAAACAAGATAAGTTGAAGAAAGAATTAGATAAGCATGAAGACATCCAAAAACCTGAATCATCTTCAATAGAATCATCCTCACCACCATCAAATCAAAAAGAAACAACTAATACTGAAACTTCAAGATTAATTCATGAAGGAGTAACTATTGTTGACACTTCTGGCAAACCCAACACAATTAAGGCTTGGGTTGTCAATTCTAACTGATTTCTTTTTGTGTGCAGGAACATTCATGAAGAGCTGACAACAAGTGGTATGTTGACAGTGGTTGTTCCAGACATATGACGGGAAACTGTGCACTTCTCCATGACTTCAAACATAAACATGCCTCTTATGTGGCATTTGGTGGGGATAAGAAGGGAGGTAACATAGTTGGTGAGGGTATTGTAACAAATGGTGTTTTAACATTTGAAAAAGTAAATTACTGTGAAAATTTGCAGTATAATTTACTTAGTGTTTCTCAAATTTGTGATCAAAATTACACAACACTATTTAATAACTCTAATTGTTACATTCTTAAGCCAGGTTTTGCAGTTCCAGCAGACTGGATCCTTCTTAAAGCATCAAGAAAAGGAAACACATACGTTTTGGATATGAACAACACATCACTCACAAGCCATGAGACATGCCTGCTGTCTAAGTCTTCAGAAGATGAGTCACAATTGTGGCATAGAAGGCTTGTTCATTCCAACATGAAGAACATGAATAAATTGGTGAAAAATGACTTGGTCATTGGTTTACCAAAGAAAGAGTTTCATTATTCTAATCATTGTTCTTCATGTTACAAAGGAAAATAACACAGAGTGACTCATAAATCCAAAATAATCAACACTGATACTACACCACTCAAATTGCTTCACATGGACCTCTTTGGTCCAACCAATATGATAAGCATTGGAAAAAGGCAATATTGTTTGGTGATAGTAGATGATTTCACTAGATTCATATGGGTCTTTTTCTTAAAAAATAAGAGTGAAACATCTGAAACATTAATGGACTTTGTGATCAAGATTGAGAATCAACTTGATTTAAAAGTTAAAATTTTTAGGAGTGATAATGGAACTGAATTTGTTAATGCTGATCTGGATTCTTTTTGCAGGAATGAAGGGATTGCGAGACAATTCAGTGCACCAAGAACTCCACAACAGAATGGAGTGGCTGAAAGAAGAAATAGAACTCTCATAGAAGCAACCAGAACAATGCTAGCTGACTCTCAGTTGCCCATAACTTTCTGGGCAGAAGCTGTGAATACAGCTTGCAATGTTCAAAATAGGACATTAATTGTCAAAGAACATAATAGAACTCCTTATGAGCTCTTATTTAAAAGAAAACCTTTTATAGGATATCTTAGAGCTTTTGGGTGTCATGTGTCTGTATTAAATACTAAAGAACAATTGGGAAAATTTTCTGAAAAAGCCTATGATTGTTTCTTTGTTGGATATTCATCCACCTCTAAATCATATAGGGTCTATATTCCAAAACATAACATAGTTGAAGAGACTCCCAATGTTTCTTTTGATGAATCCATGTTTACTACAAATGTAAAAGGATCATCTTGGTTATTTGATATAGATGCATTAACTGAATCATTTAACACTGGTTATTTGATCAATGCAGGTTCTGCGGATACATGCTATCCATTTGTGCCTCCAAGTTTGAATGAAGTACCACTGACAGCTGACCCACCAAGGGCACAACCTTCAACTGCACCTCAGCAAGAATCAAGTCAGCAGCATGCAGTTACATCCGAAGCAAATCCTTCATCCGCAGCACATATAAATACATCCGCAGATGCATCAGCATCCGTAGATGTAAATCCTGTTTCAACCACTGACCTAAGGGATGGAGAGGATGTGTTGAATCAACAAAACATGCCAGCAAATCAACAATGTTCATCCGTGGATGGTGCTGTCACTCCTACGGAAGTACAAAATGTCTCCGTAGATGTTGCAGTTACTCTTGCGGAAGAACAAAATGCTTCCGTAGAACTTCCTGCGGAAGAAGACAACCCAGCAGCAACTGACGCTCAAGCTGATCCTAATGAACATGAGCCATTTGATTACTTCATAGACTCAACTTCTCAGCTGAATACATCTGCTTCAATGGGTTTCTTAAACTTAGAATCCACGATTCCAGTTGATGCTGTTTCAACAAGCAGAATCCACAAGTCTCATCCAACAGATAATATCATTGGAGACCTGAATGCAAGAACTACAAGAAGCAAAGAAGGAGTAGCAAACATTTGCCTGTTCACCTGCTTTTTGTCTCAGACAGTTCCTGCAAATATTATAGCTGCTCTAAAAGACAACAGCTGGATTGAGGCTATGCAAGAAGAGCTACAACAATTCAGAAAACAAAAGGTGTGGAAACTTGTAGACTTGCCTTAAGGTCAACATCCAATAGGAACAAGGTGGCTCTTCAAAAACAAGCTGGATGACAGGGGTATAATCGTGAGAAACAAAGCCAGACTTATTGCTCAAGGATATACTCAAGAAGAAGGGATAGACTATGATGAAGTTTTTACACTAGTTGCAAGAATTGAAGCTATAAGGGTCTTCCTAGCTTATGTCTCATTCAAGAAGTTCACAGTCTATCAAATGGATGTGAAGTGTGCTTTCCTTTATGGGAAAATTGATGAAGAAGTATATGTGGCTCGACCCCCTGGATTTGAGGATCCTGACTATCCGCATAGAGTATACAAGCTTGATAAAGCTTTGTATGGTCTTCATCAAGCACCAAGGAAGTGGTATGACACATTGTCATCCTTCCTGCTGAAGAATGGTTACAAAAGAGGAACCATTGATCAGACACTCTTCCTCAAACATGAACATCAAGATCTTTTGGTGGTTCAAATATATGTTGATGACATAATATTTGGATCAACCAACAAGAACCTGTGTCAAAGCTTTGAAGAGTTAATGAAATCTGAATTTCAGATGAGCTCCATGGGAGAATTGACATTCTTCCTTGGCTTACAAGTTCATCAAAAAACAGATGGCATTTTCATCAATCAAGAAAAGTACATTCACCAAATCCTGAAGAAGTACAATCTTGCTGATACAACTTCATGCAAGACACCTACCTCAACAATAGACAAGATTGTGTCTGACCCTGCTGGAAAATCAGTAGATCAAAGATTGTATAGATCAATGATCGGTTATTTAATGTACTTAACTGCCAGTAGACCTGACATAATGTTTGCTGTTTGTGTTTGTGCCAGGTATCAATCAGACCCAAAAGAGTCCCATCTGAATGCTGTGAAGAGAATATTCAGATATCTGAAAGGCAAACCAGCTCTAGGACTGTGGTATCCAAAAGATGGAAATTTCAGTCTTTACTCATATTCAGATAGTGACTATGGAGGGTGTAACAACAACAGAAAATCCACAACTGGTGGATGCCAGTTTTTGGGACCAAGGCTTGTTTCATGGCAGTGCAAGAAGCAAACTAATGTCTCTGTATCCACAGCTGAAGCTGAGTACATAGCTGCTTAAGTTGCTTGCTCTCAAGTACTTTGGTTGCAAAACCAATTACTTGATTATGGTTACAATTTCCTTCAAACACCAATTCATATTGATAATTCAGCTGCTATGTTTATAACTGCTAACCCAGTCCAACATAGTAAAACAAAACATATTGAAATCAGATACCATTTTCTGAGAGATTGCTCAGAAAAGGGTTTAATCAAGTTAGTCAAAGTGGACACAACAAATCAGCTTGCTGATTTGTTCACTAAAGCCTTTGATTCTGTTAGATTTAATTTTCTGATAGAATCTCTGGGAATGATTAACTTAGAATAAATCATCAAAAGCATATGACTGTCCTTGTGTAGAGTAATGGTTAGGGATGATTTAAGTGACTGATAGAATATTTGTGCAAGCCTTATGTATGGGAAATGATAGTACACTATGTTTGGCCTTCTTTAACAACAACTAAAACTGACTTGTAACATTGTGATATGTGAGTAGGTTCATCTTGAGTGGAAACTACACTAAGAGCATGCCAAACTAAGAGAAACAGGTATCTGTCTGTGGGAACTTCATTTTGAGAGTCAGGAAAGTAAGTTATCTCCTGATGTGACCAAATCACTTGCACAAGCACACTATGTAAAATACTTTATAATCTTCTATCTTTGTAAAGTTATATTCCCTTTGTTTTGTGTGAACAAAGACCTGGGAATATGCTTAAAGAGTATGATTTTCATTCTTCCTCTGTTTTGTGTAAACAAAGACCTGGGTTAAGTTCACCTCTGTTTTACGAAAGTAAAGACCTGGTGACTATGAAGATCATATCTCAGCTCTAAAAAGAATAACTTGTGATCAATTGTACATCAATTCAAAGAGCTTCAACATTAAAGCATTCATTAGACTGCAATATGTCTCAAGATAGAACTTATAACTTAATGTACATAGTCATTAAGTGTGAAAAGTAGTGATTTGCCTCACCTACGGAGTACAAACTCTAATGACAACTGAATGTGAAACTCATGACAGTTACTGATTAACAAACTTCAAAACATGATAAATAGCATGCCTAGTTGATACATTACTCATGTATGAATTTAAGTGGATCTATATACTTACAATCAGTTGTGCAATGAATCACATAATCAACATCCGCAGAAACCGAGTCATAGTATGATCCCTCTATATATATGCATGCATGCAATTATTTAAGTCAGAGGTTTAATTTGTCCTTTTAACTGATTTTCTCTCACTTAGACTGTAATATGCCTCTCATGCCTGTTTACAGCTTAAATTTATGATGAATGCAACAGTTTAACATTAATCACAAATTTAGGGGGAGTAGTTCATGCATGAAAAACAATAAAAAGCTGTTAATTCAGTGTGAAGGAATTGAAACTTGAGCACTAACTTGAATGCAGGATACATGACACTTGCTTTCTTGTACTTAATTGCCACTCAAACAAAGTCAACATGGTCCAATATCAACATATGATTCTACTTAGTAGATATCATACATTTAAAGTTTAACAAAACTTTAATTTCCGTAGAAGTTTCAGTAATATTTCTCATCCGTAGAAGTAACAGTGAAATTTCTGCATCCGCAGAAGTTTCAGTAATACTTCACATCCGCAGAAGTAATAGTGAAATTTCTGTTTCAGCAGAACAGTAACAGTAACTGCATATTCATAGGATTGGTAAACTACAGATATGCTAATAACAAGAGGGATTGCCTGAGCCAAGACATTCGTAGATGTTAAGGAATCCGTAGATGTTAAGTCATCCGCAGATGTTATGATTCCGCAGATGTTCTGCGGAAGAAGTAATGCATTCGAAATAAACTTGGTATATGGACGGATAAATGGGAAGTGGGCCCAACATAATTAATAAAAGAAATTAATATGTTCGGTTATAAATAAGGTTTCTAAATCTAAGAATTTATTAATCAATTTTTCAGAACACTTTCAGTTTCTAACATAGAAAAACGCACACTTCCCCCTCATTCAAACTTTCAAAAATCCGTTCCGAGAAAGCATAATCAACATTATCCAGTAATCGATTATTATTATTGCGAAGGTAAATCATGTTCTAATCTTCAGTATGGAACTGGTTAATCTGTTTTGCCATTAAAACGATTCGACTTCATGTGAGTTACGTTTATGCTAACTCGATTTTCGTTGTTGTTTACAGATGGCAAACAGATTCGCAAAGGAACACAACGTGTGCGCGTTCTTGAATGCTAATGATCCTGCAGCTGAAGGATGTCGAGATATCATAAGATATCTTTGACGGTCCAGGCTCTTCTATGCCTTAACGGCAGAGCCTGTGATCCATCAGGCACACATAATCGATTTTTGGAACTCTCCACGGGTTGAACAACAAGGAGATGAGGAAGTGATTGCTGCTGAGATCCTGACTGAGCGTATTCGGATCGATGAAAGCACAATCAGACGATGTCTGGAACTGGGTGGTCGAGAGATTGGGCACCCTGATGTATTCGAAAATGAATACATTGAGAAGGTGTTTAACTTGATGGGATATGATGGCGACTTCGAAAAAGGAGAAATAAAGAAGGGAAGGCTTTGTAAGCCATATCGATTTCAATGCCATACATACCTGAAGTGCATATCCAACAGGAAGTCAGGGCTTGACAGATTTTCTCGACACATATCTTCAGGAATCATTAGGATCTTCGAGGGTAGAACTTACAACTACTCCAAGTATATTTTCAACTGTCTAAGTGATCAAGTCAAACTTCAGCGGAATGACAAAATGTACATGTTCCCAAGGTTCTTACAACTGGTGATCAACTCTGAACTTCCAAGGCTATCAAGAGAAGGAGAAGTGTTTGTGTAAGCACACTTGGGTAAATCTGTGCTGAACAAAATTAGTGGAAAATATCAGGGTGAAGACATGCCCATGTTCGCCCATGTTGTGGATGCCCAAGCCGACTTACCACAAGAATTGGTCTGGATAGATGAAGAGGCAGAGTCATCTGCTGAATCTGCTCATGCTTCACATTCACCTAGCCAAACACCACCACTCCAACATCAATCACCTAGCCAAACAACCCCTCATCAACCACAATCACCAGCCAGCATCAACACCCAACCCATCTCACCCATTCATCATCATGAATCACCACAACTAATATCTTCATCTTCCACCACCAACACTCAGCCAATCTCTCCAGTTCAACAACAATCACCATCACCTTCTCATTCATCCTCACATCACACTCAACCTCTCTCTCCACTCCAAATCCAATCCCCTGTTCAACCACCACCAGACTCACCAAAACAAGCATCACCGGAAAGTGCTAGCACTGAACTATTTGAGATAACTGAGTCTTTAAACTCTGTGCACTCAGGAGAGACTGAGTTACTATCCCAAGTTAGTACTGTTCCCATCTCACCCACAAACACTGAAGAACAAGTGCCATGAGACCATACTGAACCCATATCTCCAGTTCTTAATGATCAACCTGCTGATGAGCTAATGGGAGATGATCATCCAACTGATGAGCAAAGGGTAGCAGAACAAGAGGATGTGATTGCCTACCATGAAGATGATTTGAGTGATAGTGACATCCCAGTTAGCAAAAGCTTTTTGGTTGCTGAGTACAACAAACTAGTACTCAAATCAAACAAGCGAAAACAAAGAATCCAGGAGCTGAAAGGAATCATTCAAGAAAAGGATGAAGAGCTGATACTGAAAGAAGCCAGATTGAAAAGGCTGAGAGAGGATGCCAAGAGCAACAATGAAGTAATCGATGCTCTTTTGAAAAATGAACAAGAGTTGCAGGCATCCTTGAAACATGAGAAAAGTGCCAAAGCTCAGCTAATCAAAGAGAAAGATGAAGAGATAGAGCAGTTGAAAAAGAAGATCTCTGTCCTGGAAAAAGGAGAGGCCCCAAGTGTTGAACAATCAAAACCATCTGCTGAAGCTCCAAAGAAATTGATTCCATATTCCCGGAAAAGAAAATACTTAGGTGGCATCAAGAAGAAATCTGAAGAAGAAGCCTCTCCAAAAAGGCAAAAGCTTCCATCACCTGAACTTACACCTTCAGTAGATGTGTCTACTGTGAAGGTATCATCCGGAGATGATGATGAAAGTGACAAAGAATGGGAGGAGCTGACCAAGATGGAGTCCCCCACTGATCAAAAGGAAGCAAAGGCCGATGACCTTCTAACCACAGCATATATTATGGAAGAGAGGCCCGATTCAAGCATGTTCATGAGCCTCATCAACCATGGTTTTCCTTATGACATGGTTGAGAGGATGAATTCAACTGAAATGAAGAATCTGCTGAAAGAATTTGAACTTGCAAGATTCATAATCCCAAACTGTGATTATGAAGCTTTTACAGTCTTTCAGTCATTAGAGAAAATCAAGAAAGACTTGGGCCATTGTGACACAGCTAAACTAACAAAGTACAATATGACATGCTGGTTACAAGGTCACAATTACAAACCGCATGAGCTCAAAGGTAGATCTACTGTAGAACTACGGAGGATGATGGAGCATGTGATGGCAGTGGAGATAGACACTGGTGTTAAATTCAGAACCACAGCTCCACCTCCAACTCATGACCAACAGAGCAAACTGACTGCTGATCCAATAACTGTTGAACCAAAGGATCAGCACAAAGCAAAAGATAAACTCATCAGAGAACCAAGGAAAGTCATTCCAGGGAAAGTATGGCCCCTTGGTACTACTGTAAGAGAAATCACTGATCAGAAGTCCACTCTGATTCAGTTGATTGATCACCTCACAACTCCCAACTCTGCTGAAGAAAACAAGATCATGGCATGGAAATATGATCAAGAGTGGGATTGTGCTGTGATCAAAAGAACATCAGGAAGAGTTGAATACTTCCGTGATGTGTTTTCAGTTCTATGCCTACCTGAGAGTGATCTCAAGGACCTGCAAAGCCTTACCATTACAAATTACCCAATACATCCAAGGGGCAGGGACTTCTCAAGCATAGTGGGTAAACTGAAAACTAAGTTCAAAGATGATGTGCTGGCTGAAGCCAAGAGAGAAGATGATGAGCACAGAAGAAGAATAAAAGGGGTGAAAAGATATAATTCCAATGCCTCTGAATCCGTAGTTGATGAATTTTTGAAGAGGGTTGGCTATAACAATAGGAACTCAGCAGCCATCAAGCACATTGAAGGGACTCAATACACACTCCCTATTACTGAATGGGGATATGTAGAGAGGACGAAAGAACTTGTGCTGCTGAGGAATGCAGAGAACAAACGAGCTGAAAAGATCAGGATCTTTGACCCTGTGGAAATCAAATTACTTCATCCCAGCTACACCTCATACCTACATGATAAATTCTTTCCTAAGCTGAGTGATGAAGCAGCTCAAAATAACCTGTTCCTGCATGTGCATGTGATCCAAGTGATAGACAAACTTCATGCAAAAGCCTACAAAAGACGAAGACATAATGCTGGCTTGCTGAAGGGAACAACATATGATGAAGTCACAGAACTCCGACTCTCTGAACAAGATGAGCTAGAAGTGGTGAAGAATGACAAAGTCTTAGAAACACTCACTATAGAGGAGGATGTTCTGGGTCTAAGCTACGAGACTCTGAAGAAGATCAGCAAAATGGAGATCAAGTACAAATATGATGATCAAAAGGCTGCTGTATCTTACTTCTCTAACAAAATCATATCAAGAGTCAAAGAGCTTGCAGTTTTGAAGGACTGATTACAAGGAGCTAAGCCTAAGGGGGAGTATTGTTGGATCTAGATAGTATAGGTCTAGATCATTTTATATAGGCTTAGAACTTGGATCAAGCCTTGTAATTAATAATTGTAACAGTCAGTATGTATATATATATGTGTGCATTGAATCTATAGGTTAACTCATATATATGTGTGTTGATTTGTGACTTGACAGGGAGAAATAATATATTGGTAGGATTCCTGATATTGACCAAGTGTAAGAAACATCTACGGATGAACATTATTGTTAATCTGTAGATATGTTTCTTACAAGAACAAATCACCAAGTGAATATTCCTACGGATGATCAAGGATTGCATGAAGTGAAGACTTCTATGGAAGACAGGGTTCGTACGGAAGAACAACACTTCTACGGAAGACCAAGACATCTACGGAAGAACAAATCTCCTGCGGACGACAAGACTCCTGCAGAAGAACAGAATACTTGTGCGATTTCAAATACCAAGAAGTCAAACAAGTCAACACAATCAATAACAAATCCCAAGAGATCCGGTGTTTCCTTAACCAACTCAAACCGTCTATAAATATGAGTCCTAGGTTTCACATCTCGGTGAACACAATCAATCAATATTACGGCCGTCAAGAGTTACATCATCGTGCAACCCTAATCGCCGTCACATCAACAACATCATTATTCGATTCACAGAAATCATTGTTCATAGTCATTCTTAATTATTCTTTTGTAATCATTACTGATAATTAATGAAATACTTTGAATAATTATTGAGTTCATATTTATTGTGTTTCTGTGTTTGTGTTCATCGTTAATCATTAAAACAATTAAACGTCAATTGATGATAATTCTGCGATCATTGAATTGATTTATTTTAATACTGATAATTCCTGGATTGAGATCCTTAGATTCATAGAGATACTTTCAGGAATACTCTGTCTCCCACTTGGAATTCTAGTGGTTTTCTACGAATATCCGCATAACTTTTCTGTCGGCTGTTGGCAGCTTCCAATTTCTTTCGTATTTGGCTGATTTTGTCCGTTGTTTCTTGTATGACTTCCGGTCCCGTCAGTTGTCTTTCTCTAATGTCTGCCCAACACAACGGAGAACGACATTTTCTTCCGTATAAAGCCTCAAATGGTGCCGCTTTAATGCTGGTGTGATAGCTATTGTTGTATGAGAACTCCACCACGGGTAGGTGTGTGTCCCAATTTCCACCAAAGTCCATTACACATGCTCTCAACAAGTCTTCTAACGTCCGGATGGTCCTTTCACTTTGACCGTCTGTTTGTGGATGATACGCCGTACTCATGTTTAATCGTGTTCCCATGGCTTCATGTAGCGTTTGCCAAAACCTTGAGGTGAACCGACCGTCTCGATCTGAAATGATCGATATCGGTACCCCATGCCTTGACACAATTTCCTTAATGTATAACTTAGCCAATTTACTCATGTCATATGTTTCTCTTAAGGGCAGGAAGTGTGCAGACTGGTTAATCGGTCGACTATTACCCAAATCATATCATGCCCATTTGTCGTCCGTGGTAATTTTGTTACAAAATCCATAGTTATGCATTCCTACTTACATTTTGGTATTTCTAGTTGTTGTAGAAGTCCAGACGGCCTTTGGTGTTCGGCTTTGACTTTGGAACAAGTTATGCATTTACTCACATAAGTGGCTATATCACTTTTCATATTGGGCCACCAGTAATATTCCTTTACATCGTGGTACATTTTATCCTACCCTGGATGAATTAAGTATCTTGATTTGTGAGCTTCTTCTAGTATCACCTTGCGTAGATCCCCAAATCTTGGGACCCACAGTCGATTAACAAAATAGATTGTATTCTCAGAATTCGACGTTAGTTGCTTAATCATTCCTCGCAGGTCTTCCTTGGTTTTGTTCTCTTCCTTTAGTGCCTCAGTTTGAGCTTCACGAATCTGAATGGTGAGGTTCGAATGAATGGTCATTTCCAGTGCCCGTACCCGTAATGGTTTTTCTCTTTCTTTCCTACTGAGTGCATCTGCAACTACATTGGCTTTTCCTGGATGATACCGAATGTCGCAGTCGTAATCATTCAGTAATTCAACCCATCGTCGTTGACGCATATTTAATTCTTTTTGATTAAGTATATGTTGCAAGCTCTTGTGATCAGTGTATACTACGCATCTAGTTCCGTATAGGTATTGTCTCCATATTTTTAAGGCAAAAATTACAGCTCCCAGTTCTAAGTCGTGGGTGGTGTAATTTTTCTCATGCACTTTTAATTGTCTCGATGTATAGGCAATCACCTTGACTTTCTGCATCAGCACGCATCCGAGACCTAATCGCGAAGCATCACAATACACTACAAATCCATCTGTACCCTCTGGTGACATTAAGATGGGTGCACTACACAGCTTTTGCTTTAATAACTGAAATGCTTGTTCCTGATTATTACTCCATTCATATCTCTGATCCTTTCGAGTCAGGAGTGTCAAGGGCTGAGCTATTCTGGAGAAATTTTCAATAAACCAGCTATAGTATCCAGCTAACCCTAAGAATTGTCGCACTTCCGTTGGAGACTTGGGTGCTTTCCAATTCTTTATTGCTTCAATTTTTGCAGGGTCTACTTGAATGCCTTCCTTGTTTATAACGTGTCCAAGGAAGTGAACTTCTTGTAGTCAGAATTCGCATTTTGAAAATTTTGCATACAACTTTTCTTTCTTTAGCGTTTCCAGGACAAGTTGTAAATGATGCTCATGATCTTCGCGGGACTTTGAGTATACCAGAATATCATCGATAAAAACTATTACAAACTTGTCTAAGTAAGGCTTACAGACTCTGTTCATGAGATCCATGAACACTGCCGGGGCATTGGTTAAACCAAACGGAATCACTAGAAACTCGTAGTGGTCGTATCGTGTTCTGAAAGCTGTTTTCGGAACGTCTTCCTCTGCTATCAACAACTGATGGTAACCGGATCGCAGATCAATTTTTGAGTAGTAACTAGACCCTTGTAACTGATAGAACAAATAATCTATTCTTAGTAATGGGTATCGATTCTTGATTGTGAGTTTATTTAATTCTCGATAATCGATACACATTCTAAACGATCCATCCTTCTTTTTGACAAATAATACCGGTGCTCCCCACGGGGAAAAGCTTGGTCGGATGAATCCCTTATCTAACAATTCCTGCAATTGTTTTGACAACTCTTGCATTTCAGAGGGCGCTAGTCGATACGGCGATCGGGCAATGGAGGCTGCTCCGGGCACCAACTCTATTTGAAATTTAATCTGTCGTTGTGGAGGCAACCCTGTTAAATACTCAGGAAACACCTCTAGATACTCTCTCACCACTGGAATATCCTCGATCCTTCGTTCTTCCTTATTTATAACTGTGGCCTTTACTAGGAAAGCCTAGTATCCTTTGTTTATATATTCATTTGTCTTCATAACATTAATAACCTTTGGGGAGGGCTTCTCTTTGTCGCCTTGTACAATCAGAATTTTACTGCTGCTCGTCGGCAATCGAATAAGCTTCTCGAAGCAAACGACTTCAGCATGGTTTCGAGAAAGCCAATCCATTCCTACCACGACATCAAAGCTTCCCAGTGTAACAGGTAGTAAATCGATGCTAAATGGGTGGTCGTTAAGTTGAATGATACAGTTCTTGATTACATAATCAGATTCTATTTTCTTCCCATTAGCTAATTCAATTATATATTTCCTATCTAACTTTTAAGGCTTCTTTCCTAGTAATGGCTCAAACTCTTTTGACACAAAACTTAAATCAGCACCGGTGTCAAATAATACGGATGCATAATGGTTATTAATGAGAAACGTACCATTAGCAACTGACAGTTCCTGACGTGCCTCTTTCACATTCATCTCAAAAGCTCGCCTCCTGGCCTTGGTTTCGCTTAGCTTACGACAATCTCTCTTGAAATGTCATGTATTCTTACATTCAAAACAAACTGGACTGTTCTTCTGTTCCTTCTCAAATGATTTGGTCCTGCAATTTTGACTTAGGTGACCAAATTTCTTGCAGCGCGAGCAGATTCGGAACTCACCATTATGTAAATATCCACACTTATTACATCTTCCTGGTGATCCTCGATTCTCCCTGAAGTCACTTGAAGTGGTTGCGTACACCTTCCCAGGTCCTGGTTTAAAATTCTTTTTGTTTTTCTCCAATCATTAGAACCTCCATTCCATTTTCTCTTCCCGTCATATGTCCTCCTTTCAATTTCCACAACCTTTTTCTCGATCTCCCTCACCTTTACTTTGGCTTCCACCTTTCTACCCAACGTTCCACTACGCACTGCGTCGTCAGTTAAAGTGTGCGCGATGGTTATAGCACTTTGAATGGTAGTAGGGTTGGATGCAGTAACACTTCTTTGAATTTGTGGCGATAATCCCCATATATATCTTTCAATCCGGACATACTCTGGTGTCACCATTCGAGGTACTAATCTGGCAAGATCATTGAATCTTATGTCGGCACCCTCCATTGTGAGGTTCCAGAATTCCGTCTCAATCTTCTGTAGCTCATTTCGTGGACAGTATTCACGAAGCAACATCTCCTTTAGCTGTTCCCAGGAGAGTTCATGAGCGTTTGCGTCCCCCAATATTTGTCATTAAGAATTCCACCAGGATAGCGCCGCATCTTGGAAGGAGCAGGTTGCGTACTTCACCTTTTGATTGTCCAAACAATTACTTATAGCTATAACAGTCTCCATTCTTTCAATCTATCGAACAATGTCCAATGGCCCTTCTGCACCGGTGAAAGTTCTTGGATTACACCCTTGAAACGTCTTACATGAACATCCCAACATCTGACCATTAGTTGAATTTCCAGGGCGTCCATCTGATCCAAAACCATTATTGCCCCCCATTCCAATACCACTACTAGATCCAATATTTGATCCATTCCATACTCCATTCCCATGGTTATTATTATTTGCTCCTCCACGTGCTCTGCCCAAGCCTGTGGACATATTGGCGTCATGTTGCTCTAGAGCTGTTTTGACATGTTGCGCTATTAGTTGAGCTAGTTCTTCTGCGGTCGTGGGCAGGTTGGCGTTCTCGCCTGACGAGGTAGTCCGTGTTCTAGGTGGCATATCTTATTACTGTCACGCAAAACAGACAAAGGTCTTAAAGATGACATGACTTTATCGTATTGATATAATTTCTAGTAAACCGAAAGCACCTACAAGATTTCTTTTACAGTTAATAATATATGTACCAAACATCATAATCATAATAATTAACCATAATCGTAATCATCGAATTTTAAAGGAAACATAATTTCATATATTAAACATAACCATCCACACGAACAAGTTTTCGTAGCAAAATATAGTACAAAATAACTAACATTCAGTTTTTAACTAACATCATAATCACTAATATGGGGGTGCACTGCCAGTGTGCATCAGGTATGCAACCATCATCAGACAAAACGTAGCTACTTTCATAGTAGCTTCAACTCTCTCCTCCATCATTACTATTTGTTGTTGTGTCATGACCGCTGCTGCTTCTGCCATTTCAACCCTTTGCTCAGCTACAGTTAGCCTATTCCTAGTCTCAAAAAGACTGACTTCCAAATAGATACTCAAAAATGCACTTGGTGAAGTGCATTATCCCCCAACATCAATTATTCTTCAGCAGTCATCAGCTTCCCATCCAAGGCTTAATCGACTTCCTCCTGCACTTTTAGTTTTTCTTTCATGAAGGACAATTCTTCCTCATAATGAAGGCAGTGGGTAGTTAAGATCGTCATCATCTGTTTTATAGTTTCGCCAGCAATATACGTACCCTGAGGGGTAGTGGAGGATTCCCCCGCCTCGAAGGTGGAAGGGACTCCATCCAAAGATGCCCACCTCTTCATGGTGCTCCTAACCCAATCCCACCTCCTTGTATTAACTTGATTCCTTTTAGGCTCAGGTGTCTCATGCGTATCATTAATATCTTGCTCGACTTCTTTCGCCTTTCTTTTCTTCCTCCTCTCATATACCAATCGAATCTTCGGTGGTTGCTGCATAGGTGGAATGGGTGTTGTAGGGGTAGTGATTGTCAATGATGTATCTACTCGTGCCACATGATCATCATCAGAGTTCTCCGTAGCCGGAATGGCTCTAGTCAATCTCCTGAGCTCAGTATCAGTTTGAGATCCCGGGGTTGGCTCCAAAGTAACTTCAACTCGGGTAGGGCCTTCACCACTATCCTTAGATATCCATTCATTCCTCGAGTTCTCCATACCTGGTTGTATTTCGGTGGCAAAATGTGGTCGGATGCGCTGGTACCAGGACATAGATGATCTCTGTTGAGGAGAACCCTCAGTGCCACTACTGATGTCAAAGATGTCATCTCCATTGATCGGACCGGCCATCTACACAAAATTATGTATATATGCGCTATTAATCTACGCATAGTGCTAAAGTCTTGAATCAAGTAATCTTATGAAATTCTAAGAGCATTCATTTTTAAGGTAATATTTTTGGAAATGACAGGATTGTTTCGGGGCCCTATTTTTATTATTTCCGGTTATAGTCTAGTTTTTCTTTCCAAGAAAATTTTCTAGTTTCCATATAACCATTGGCTCTGATACCAACTTCTGTCACACCCCAAAAACCGATTTATACCACCGATGAACACGTGGAAGAGCGGTAACTGAAGTTGGAATTTTACCAACTACTATAGTCAAACGGTTTTTTTAAGAAACATGATTATCATTACAAAACTTTTAACTTATTCATAATATATACAAAAAATTGAGACAAGTATTTATTTAAAAATCTTTTCCTACGAAAAGATCCACACTTAGATGTTTAGGTCCCACATTCCATCATCATCCAACACCGTTTGACCCTCCCGAAATCCCTACACGTCATTCCTAATTAAAATTCCTTACAGACCTGAAAAGCATGAGAAAACTAGGTCAACAAAAGTTGGTGAGCATTCGGGTTTTCAGAATTTAAAAGAAAATCATTTATTTTTCAAATTCATTATAATGATAGAGAAAAATAATATAAATATCATAGACTAGCTTGATCATATGATAACTTTGGCTATAAGTCCATAATCAAGCCAAGAAACACGTCGTTACCCCATAACAGTCCAAACATATATATTCCCTCACAGTACCTGACCAGAGCGACTGATCGTGAGAGCGAGCCCTTCTAACCCGATAGATCTACCCATATAAGTCTGTGGCCTCCCCGAGGTTAATGATTATGGGGGGATTTAGGGGCTCAGCAATATGTACGCATATAACTGACCCAACTTATACCATCAATTTAATATATTAGTTTTCTCAATCAATCATCATGTATAAAATAATCCATGTCTTTAAATCATGCTTTTCCCCCCAAAAATTACTTTAGATAAATACAATACTTAAAAATGGGGCCAAAATACTCACCTTCCAATAATCGACTATCACCTATATCAGAAAGTCCCGTACTGTTATTATGATCATGAATACAAATGATTTTTATCATTAAACAATGTTTAAATTGATCACAAATACAAGTCTAATTCCCATCAACTAGGGTTTTTAAGAACTAGTTAGTGTGTTGAATGTATATTTTTACGAATAAAATGATTATTTATATTTTTCATTACGTTTTTCAGTTATGTTTTCACGGTTTGCATTTTAATTTATCTCTTGTTTCTACCATTATTCTTTAACGCCGTTATAATCTTTTTATATTTTGTACTTTGTTCTTCTAAAATAAATGTCCTTCTTGTTTTATAAGTGTCCTCATCCCACCATCTCAACTACATCATTCTAAATATAAATTCTCCATACTTATATATTTTCACAATCCCCAACATCATACTTTGTCATTAGATACTAATTCTTATCGTATTTATTTGTTTATATGCTCAAATCAGATTTTTAATTTATTCTAACTACATAGAGACATTTATATACTTGTTTACCAAGTTATTATTCAAATGAGTGAAGGTTTTCTATGAACTTATGCTTTGATCATCCATGCATGTAAGGAAAAAGTTGTGTTAGAATCATAGTAAGTATACCTTAGTAACCTTACACTTAGATGTTGATGTTCCAACGTTAACACTCGGTTTCCTAGCACCCGAATATCAAGAACCCGTCCCCCTTTGTGTGGCTGCCCGTCTTTCTCATTTTTGAAGTAGTACACGAGTTGATGGTTCCTTGTAGGTGATGGTGGTGTGACTTGATGGTGGTTGCGATGATGGTTGAGGTGGTGTTTCCTTGCGACCGAGAAGAGAGAAAGAGGGCGGTAATGGTGATGTCGACCGAGGGAGGGAGAGAAAGAAAGAGGGGAGGTGGAACCGGCGGTCGATGGTGGCGGTGATGCCACTGCCGTCCCTTGGCAGTGGCGGCGATGGGTGGTCCGGCGGTGAAGGTGGTGGCCGGTGGGATAGTACCCGAGAGAGGAAGAGGAAGAGAGAAGAGAGGGAGGTGGAGAGTTGATGGTTGATATGTGTGTGTGTTAAATGGAGTGTTAATGGGTTTTTAAATAAAAATGGTTTGCATGTGTAGTAGATCAAGGAGATTTGGCAGGTAAAAATATATTCTTCCAATCATTACCTCCCCACTAATTTATTTATTATATATATATATTAGTATCTAGCAAAATACCAAGTATGGTAATGTTGAACCTAGATTTAAATTAGAGTTCTATAATTTGGAGAGTGATTATTAAATTAGTCACGTTTGACGCAAACATTATATTTATTTAATATTTTGTAAACGATTATTACCTGGGTTTTAACCGGTTGTTACAAGCACAACCCAAACCATTTTGTACATCAAATTTAGTGTTGTTTTCGTATTCTACAAGTCAATGGTGTTTCTAGATCTTCTAACCATTTTAATATAATGTCAATATTTATAATTATAATTATAACTATGTTCCCATGGCATATAAGCTACTAATACGTTGGCATATAAGCTACTAATATGTTTTTCTCCAAAGCGAGTTCGCCACCAACTGTAGCAGCATCATACGCTAAAATTTGTTCCTTTTTAATACATTTACCCGCTGAACCTGGGGTTTTTGCTGCATACAAGTATTTTTGTTGAAACATTGATACATAACTAAATGAATCCTTAGAGTATTTCCTGATATAAGTATTTTTGTTGGAACCTAGGGTAGTGGCACTGGACGAACGGTCTATCCGCCCTTAAGTGGTATTACCAGTCATTCTTGAGGAGCAGTTGATTCAACAATTTTTAATCCTCATCTATCTGGTATTTCATTCATTTTAGGTTCTATCAATAATATAACAACTATCTCCAACATGCGTGGACATGGAATGAATATGCATAGTGTGAGATGTCACACCCCCGCTGAGAGCGGAAACACGGGGATGTACCGAGACGGGATCGTCATAACACATTTTAACAATAGAGATGCAATATATGTAATTGATGATAAAGCGTGTCATGACGACACCCGACACAAAGGAGACTTGTGTCGTGTTTAGTCAATATTCACGACAACATAGCCATAAGCATAAACTTGTATATGAATCACATAATCAAAAATAGTATCATTGTAATGTAATTCCCACAACCCGGGAACAAGTATCCAAAAGAATAATTGTATGTAATCAGACCAACAATGTTTCAAAAGAACGTTTGTCAAGTATTATATAGTCTCAAAATGCATCTTAGGGTCTCCACTAAGGCAGCACACCTAAATCTTCAATTAGCATTGTCACCTGAAAAGATATGCTCAAAATGGTCAACAAAATTGTTGGTGAGTTGGCAGGTTTAAATTGTAAGTAAATTGTTGCTGCATAATAGTTTTGCGGAATACCGTGTATACAGTTATAAGTAAGCAAAATCACATAACAATGAGTTTTACAACCAAACCTAATGATGTACACACAGAATCTTGTCGGAATATATTCACCTAAGGGCCCGTTCCTGGCCACTGTTGGTACCAACTAGTATACCAATAAACAAGGGTGGGGGTGTCAACCCAGTAGTACTACCAATACCTATCCGTCGGTTCCAGCACCGGAATTAAATGGTTGTAAAGAAAGTACCACACAGCGAACTCATGTATGTATCAGATAAGTACTCACAAAACAGTAACACGTTGATTCCAAGAATGTAAGTTGTACAGCATAAAAATAGGTGAGCATACTTTTCCCCCAAGATTGTAAATGATTGTAGTATTGAATAAGCATAAAAAGGGGCCACGAAACTCACTTGTTTGGTGGTAAGTATGGATGATCAAGTTCCAAATGTTGTATGCAATAAAAGGTCAAACACCTATTAACAGTTATCGTTAAGTATTAATGATACGTTTAATGAAAATAGTAACGTTCGGTCGGTTCGGGTTGTATCGGATCAGTCACGCGGAACGCACACAAGTAGACATACGTACTAGATCCTATATAGATCCAAGTACTTGGAACCGTCGTCATTGCCGATGATATTAGTGTAAAGGTTTCTTTGTTGTTAGAGAAGTACTTAGTAAATTTTAGTGGTCACAAATCATTTCCTTAATAATTGTAATAACGTTAACGTTAATTAGATTTGTGATAACGTTAGTAAGTTTTATAGTGTTAACTTTAATATCGTCATTAGCAATGGTGACCGTACCGATGTCACCTTAACATCACACGACATACACACACCATACACAAGAAGGAATTCACACACAACTTCAGGCGCACGACAGGACCAGACGCACGACTCAACACTCCATCCACACGAATCAACCTTCATTCATACGAATCAGATACATTCGTACGAATGGACCTTTATTCGTGCGATTCGGCACTCAGTCGTACTACACAGCACTCAATCGCACGAGTCAACATTCATACACGCGAATCAACCTTCATTCGTGCGAATCAACCTTCATTCGTACGAATCAGCTTCATTCGTACGAATAAACCTCCATTCGTGCGACTCAGCATTCAGTCGTGCGATACACACACAATCGCACACATTCATCCGCATAGACTCAATCGCATGCATACATTCATCCGCATTGACTTAATCGCATGACACACATAATCGCATGACTCAATCGCATACATACACTCAATCGCATGACTCATTCGCACGACACACTCAGTCGCACGACCCAGTCGTACGACACAGCCAGTCGCACGACTCAGTCGCATGACAGAACACAGACAGGACTCAGTCGCACGCGCAGGTCACAGGGGTGTCGGGGTGCTCACAGCAGCCTTCGGCCATTGTGACCACTCAAATGGCGCCACAGAACATTTGGGAGTCGATTTCTAACATGTATTAGCAATTTGAGCACTCGAAGGACCCTCAATCGTGTTCGTTCACTCGAGAACACTCAAAACTACCTGAACCACCGTAAGAAGGAGAAATAAGGAGAAGTAGAAGGTGACGGTGGTCGTCTACCTGCACAGGATCGATTTCGGGCAGCCTGTAGCAGCAATTTGGCCGGGGAACCGCAGGGAGAGTCGGAGAGCAGGGGGGAGTGACGTCGGTGGTTGTAGGTTTGGGTGAATGGATAAGATGGATAAAAGGGGGTTTTTATACCCTTTTCAAGTTTGTGGGTTTGGCAACTTCAGTCCCTGGACTTCCCAAGCCTTAATTCTTTAAGTTCAGTTAATTACAATTTGGGTCCCTTAACCTGGGTAATTACCCTATATATTTAAAAACCAACTTCAATGAACAGTAAATGAACAGTAAGGGTATATTGGGAATTTCACTATGGGAGAAGAAACCCTATACCCACCGACACCCATCACCCTCACCGCACCGGAGAACAACCACCACCACCACTACCGCCACCACCGCCACCACCGCCACCACCGCCGGAGCAATGACGACACATTACACTTACAGTTACGTCTCCTCTACTCTAAACAAAAGAATTTCATACAATAACATGATGACGATCAATTGATCATGGATCTCTGAATCTGATCATTTCAGAGATGAAATTCAACCTCTGAATCTGTTGCTACCGTAGTCGAAGTTGCGAGCATAGCTGCCGGAGTTATACCGAACAGTCTGCGGGAGTCCGACGTTATCAGATCTAACAAGCCTCCGGATCTCAGATCTCACCTTCGAGAACACAAGTCTCCAACTACCGCCATCGCTAGGGTTAGGGTTCCGATTGAACTCCAGATCTGGTGCGAACGCATGTTTTCGAGACAGAATCCACCCCCACCCCCACCCCCACTCCCACCAGTTTCTGATCGAAGAAGACGCCGATTCGCCGATTGAGGAGACGGATTTGGACCGGCGGAGCGCCCACGCGGCGGCGGAGGAGGTGGTGTCGGAGATGGAGGAGGGGTGGATGCGGAGGGAGACGGAGGAGAGTCGCCAGCGGATGCCGCCGGTGACGGTGGTGGCGGTGGCGGTGGGTGGGAGACGGGGAGGGATTTCTGCCGGTGTAACATGGTGGTTATTAAGGGTTTGAAAATGGGTTTTGATTTGATGGTGTTGGTGTTCAATTATCTGTTTTTAAATGGATAAAATATTTCTAAGAGAAAATACAAAACCAAATAATCCAAAAACCAAAGGAAAATGTAAATGACTTTCCCACCAAATAAAATATATATGTTCTCTAGAATCATCTGCGCTTATTTTCTTTCTTTTATTAGCTCATATAAAAAATATTTGTTGAGACTTGTGTCAATTTTTTTTCGTGTATAGTGCTTGTCATTTAGTACTGGTTTTTATGTCATATGTTGGTGTACATTTTGAATATAGTATAGTGTCGGGCTATGATGATATTCAAAAAATGGTTTCGGGTTGCTTTGGCGTGGCTACCGTTTACGGTTAGCAGCCATAACTGAAAGTGTTAGCTTGTGGCTATGATGACAGAGTTCTGAGCCTCCGTTTAGCCCGTCTTTATGACGCGCAACGCGCGTCTGGGGACCAAACTAGTTTGATTTAAACTCCTAATAAAATTATAAAACAGTTTAAAGAAAATCCCCAAATCGTATGAACTGTAGATATCGAATTGGCTAAAATTGTACCCTAATTCAATTCTGTTGATCAACAAAAGGTTAGGGATTTTAATCCTAATCTAAACCTAGTTATAGTTTAAATGCTAGTTCGTTAATAATAATCATATTAATTATATTGTTGGTGTTAATGATAATGATAATAATAATAATACTAGTAATGCTACTAATGAAAGTTCCAATAATAATTATAAAAATAATAATGATAATGATAATGGTAATTGTGATAATGTTAATAACCGTAGTGTTTATGCTAGTAATGGTAGTAGGGGAAATGTTTTATTAAGTGTTTAACGTTTAGGTTTTTATGTACACTTGGGATGCTTCACATAGTTAGGGAAACAAAATTTGAAACTAATACAACTTGAGTATGAACTAATGTTGAGTATCCAAGGAAGCTAACAAATATGATGTAAGTTGACGGACGTTTTGGTGACGGATGTCACATGAGAAGTCAAGTCTGTAGAGATTTTGAAATCTTAACTTCACGATTTTGTTTATTTCGAAATTGGTTTTTAAAGTTCTCTCCACATCTCCACCAAATACCTTCTGATGGGGTACCACCCCAAATACAACATAAATAATTATAAAAAGGAAAAGGGGTGTAGTCCCGGATTGTGCAAAAGGTAGAGTCATGAAAGCAGTAAACACCGCGGCTAGTTTTCCTAAACAAGGCAAAGTCGCGGCTAGGGTCACTCGGCGGGCCGCGGCAAGGGTTACACGGCGGGCCGCGGCTGGGCCAACATTCGGCTGGGCTAACATTCGGCTGGGCCAACATTCGGCTGGTCGCAAGAGAACATAGGCAGGCCGCGGCTGACATGGAGCATGCCGCGACTGACATGGAGCAGGCCGCAGCTGACATGGAGCAGGCCGCGGCTGGGCTGACTTCTAGTCCAAGCCATAACAATACTCCCTTCACAAACATCCAGGCTCAACACTTATGATTCGGAGAAAACAAGAATAAACGAGAAGATATCTTAACAAAGAAGAAAGACACTTATTGGCTATCAAGGCATATGACTATAACACAAAACAACAAAATGTATAAGTTAAGCTCTGAACGAGATAATGACATAAGAGCAAGTTGCAGCTAGATATGTCAGAAGCCCAAGTCAACTATAGAGACAAGAAACATTAATTCTATGTTAGAGACCCTTTGCACCAAAATGGTATAGAACCTTCTGTCCAAGAGAGTTCAGGTTTGGATTGTTGACTACAGGTTACCTAAGATAGAATCAAACCTCAGCTCCTTTGGGTCAATAACAACTATAAATACCATCCTCATTTACTTATCTTCTTCAACTTTAACATCTCATATTCGTCATTTTCATTCTTATCCTCCCACATCTATGTTTATGTTTATCATATCTCATACACATACTGACTTGAGCGTCGGAGTGCCCTCAGAGCTTAAGCTCCAGGGCCCTCTAACGAGCTTTCTGTGGTTGCAGCTCGTATGTTTAGCAAAGGATAAATGGAGCTATGTGACCTATGGGATGAACCTGAACCGAGTGAGTCACCCCCTTGCACTGCTCTTTCTTCGACTCGCTTCTAGGTGAGGAATTTGGAGCAACATTTGGCGCCATCCGTGGGACCGAAAGAAAACAGGTTTCGTGTTCTCTTACAACGGCCAGATTGGTGTTCTTGTGTTCTGCACAAGACATCGCGACCTATCGATATGACTCCAAGTTTCAGGTTCTAAACTCTTACTATCTGCATAACAACTTTAATAGTGTTTATTTCGTATACACTACACGACTCGTTTTAATGGGTTTCAAATCTCATATTCTCTTCACTATGAATGCTCTAAATCTTTAAATTTAGCATACCAATGCATATCCGGAATAATTTAATGGTTATATTCTACATGTCATATCTTACTCATATCACTTGTATTCCTCGTTTGGGTAAAAACACAAAAGGAATGTAAAAAAACTTGGATAATGCATTTAAGTTTCATTTCATGTAGGTACATAGGTTTGAAATGAATGAATACATGGAAAGCATTTAAGACAGCAAGAAAATAGATATGTTAAATATATTTTTTAGGAAAGACTCATCACATTTTCTTTCTTTGAAAACTTAATATGACCACTTCTTCCTTGTACTTGAGTTGGTAGAAATAACAATTCAACTGAATTGTTTGCCTCATGATAACTAGATTATAGCTCAGCTCATGTACAACTTAACAACTTGTTTGATTGCTTTGCCTATATCATACATAATAAAAGCGCAAAATATACAAAACAAAAGATGTGAAAGATAATGGCTACGTTTTCTCATCACAAAATTTTTAGAAAACAAATGGGAATTATTAGACTTTATTCTATGTAACCATTTCGCCTATTGCGTCGAACAACCATCCAACCTAAATATCTTTGAAACACACACACACTTTCTCACCTGCGTCAACACTCAACACTGAGACCCGTATCCTTTCTTCCAAACATAGTTCTGTTGAGCTAAACCCGGTTCCTTAGTCGAACTCAGATCTAATAAGATGTGAGGCGATTTGCCGCGGCTGAATGTTACGAGCCGCGGCTAAAGGGTTACGAGATGCGGTTGAAGGTTACGAGATGCGGTTGAGGGTTACAAGTTCCGGCTGAGAGGCGATTTGCCGCAGCTGAAGGTTACGAGCTGCGGCTAAGAGGGGTTCCTCATCCGTTAACCTAAACAACTCACAAAGAAGAACTCATGCGCTACTGACTTTTCTTCAAAGCTGACGTTGCCAGCTTCTCTCCAAGCCATGGCATCACTGCCTATGCCGCGGTAGCCTTGCTTGTTTCTTACCAGTCGCGGCCATGCTTGTTTCTTCCCCCAGCCGCGGCTTGCATGCTGTTTTCTTCCCCCAGCCGCGGCTTGCATGTTGTTTTCTTCCCCCAGCCGCGGTTTGCATGCTTGTTTTCTTTCCCCAGCCGCGGCATGGCTGCTTGTTTTCTTCCCGGCCACAGCAGCCTTGCATGCTAATCCCGAAACCGCAGCAACATTGCTATTCTTTAGGCGTAGCATTCGTCATCGTCTTTTATCGCTTCGAGTTTTGTCTAATTTTGGGGTGATACCCCTTCCTATTTATGAAGTTTAGATAACATAGATGGAAGACGGTGGTAATCCCTTTGGCCTTTGGAATTTACAAAAAACATATATATATATATATATATATATATATATATAATATAAAAATAAAAATATATAGTAAAATAGTAGAATAAAGTTCAGATTTTAAAAAGAAACGAAGATAATACGAAGACGTGTTAATCTCTAACATGAAGGTATGCCGATTATATGTAACATCTTTACTCAAGTATATTATTTCGCACTAACTTGATTGTAACTCAATTTTAAGTTTGTTCTAAGTTTCCTACAGATACAGAGTAGATGGAGTGGGATTGTTTGTTTATTTTAAGTGTTTGAGCTGATTTAATTTTCATGACTTGTTTAACCTAGTTAGCTGGTATAAATACATGATTGAGACAAGTGTATTGCGTTTCTTCACAGCTCTCATTAAAAAAAAGGAGTCGTGCTAGCTTGTGCAATCGTTTATGTCGGATTCAATCTTTAGTTGCGGCTGAAATGGGTCGTACCCGTGCTTTGGCTCAAGTCCAGTCGCATCCCTACTCCGGCTGGAGCCTGGCGGTCAGCCGCATCCTAGGTTTCCACTTCTTAGGATTACAAAATAAACAACAAAATCCACCGTCAATCTGAATATTTTCTTACATACAGGTGGGTTGGAGAGGTGGTTAATTTTTGGTAAATAGACATGTGATAGCATGGATTTTCTGTTTTATGTTTCCAAGTATCTTAATTTCACATGTAAGTTAGCAATTAAACAGAGTAGACATTGTGATTCCCATACTATGTTCAAGCTAAAACTTAATATTTGATGTAAAGTCCATTTAACTCATCGTGACCAACCGAAGTTATACCTCAGTGGATACGAACCAACCCTCATGTGTTCAATTAACTTATTGACAGTAGCAATTCATCTTAGTTGCGGTTATATAGTGGTGAATTGAATAGCCATGGTTATATTGTGCCTTAGCATACTATATAAATTCTTTCCCTAGTTTGGGTCACGTGTTGCGTCTTAGTCTTAATCTCGTGGGTTATTCTCTAGTTGTTTCTGCCTCCTAAGGAACCAACAACAATTATCTTTCTTAAGCCCGTGATTGGTGACTTGACTTGGCACTCCCCCATGTCCAAGCCTAGAGTCCTTGAATTATGGATCTAGAAAGTAGATTACCCACCTTGTGGTATAGCCCTACACTAGCCGTGACTTACCATGTTAGGGCTTGTATCCCACCCTAGCTTAAGATGAGCTTGGCCTCATGATATGCCCACCTTTACTCGTGGCTCTCGTTTCCCATCTCAAGTCATAACCTAGTTACGCCTATAGTTTCTAACCACAACTCTAGCTAACCGCAACCCAATTGTCTAAGTTGGCCAGTTGTCGCTTCGTTTAACGCAAATAGCAAGTGGTCGATTCTCAAACATTTCACTACGATCTAATATGAAATGGACCAATGGTTGCCAGGCGTCGTGTGGTTGGCTTGAATTTACACCACCTCCACGATCTCGATAACATTTTCATTAAACGATGTCAGAACGAAATAAATTGGACGTGTCACCGTCTTTAAAAATGTTAACACGAGGTAACATGTCAACTTATGGGCTTTAACCTCAGGTAAACACTTATCCTGACGCTTGACCATTATAAAACCCCAAGCAAAGAGCTTTGTCGGCCGGATGGAATAATCATCCCAAGAACATGGATTGGATCTCAGCTCCGTAAATGATACATGTACCCAAGTATAGTCAAGTGTAACCAAGGAATGTAATCCCGCTTTCCTCAAAAGGTGCAAACGAGCACCATACTTTGCACTTAAATGATTAGCCAATAGTGTTGTTAGAACTTAGTAACCGTAAACCTAAGCAAATAATCAGCTTGGGTAGATGATGTTACAAGCAACCAAGTAACTTAATCAAGATTTGAGTTTAGTAACCGTGAAATCAAGCAAGTAGCCAAGCTTGAGTATATGATGTTACAAGTAACCAAGTAACTCAATCATATTTGTGTAAATAACCATGAAAGCAAGCAAGTAACCAAGCTTGAGTATATGATGTTACAAGCAACCAAGTAACTCAATCATGTTCAAATTTTGTAACCATAAGACCAAGCAGGTAACCAGGCTTCGGTAGATGATAAAAACAATCACACTCACGTTTTAAGTTTATAATCATGAGACCAAGCAAGTAACCAGGCTTGAGTAGATGACGATAAAAGCAATCACACTCACGTTTGAGTTAGTAACCATGAGATCAAGCAATTAACCAAGCTTGGGTAGATGATATTGAAAGCAACCAAATGAATAAACCATGCTAGAGTTGCAATCATGATATCAGTTGAATCACCCAATGATGCTTGGGTAGATAACGCAATCAAAAAACTCACCCAGGTCTAAGTCAATAACCATGGAAATGATTGAAACAACCAACCATTTTTGGGGTAGATAAGTTTGAATTCATCTAAATCACTCAACCATGTTCGAGTCGATAAATTGAAATCATTTAAATCAACCATGTTTGAGTCGATAATATCAATGCCAATTTCGCAACCATATCTGAATTATCCAAACCATCCTACCATGTATGGGTAGAAAGAACTACAAGCTGATTAGTTGCTCAACTATGTTTGAGTAGACAGTATTAAAATCAATTAAACTACTTACCTATATTTGGGCAGATAATGTCGTATGCAAATAGGTTATTTAGCCGGATAACAATCATCACGTGGTTGCACAAGCATGAGGAAACCTAACTAATCACAACATGACGGATGCTCATATCAACTACAGATCAATCTTTCAACGCATCCAAATAATCCCTTCAAGTGTCAAGTTTTGGCATACATTTCGAGCTAAAAGCAATAGCGTCTTAAAGAAATGAGAAAAAATGTGAAGAAGAAGAAAATGATACGCGATCTTCAAGTGTTGGTTATAGATGAGCCAATAGCCTTGGCCGAGATCCTACGTGTTGCTAGTTGCATCTGAGATGATAATCTTGGCATATTAGTCGAGATCGACGTCACAATAGCTCAAGGCGTGTTCGGACGTTTAACAGGTAATTACTATCCTAAAAATACCATTACTTGCCATGTTCATACGTTAGTACGAAAATGGACGACAAAAGTTGATTCCAAAGAAGAACACAAACTGACAAGAGTTCAGTAGCACATAAGTAAAAAATAATGGAGGAAAATGAAAGTGAAGTGAATATGAGGATCCTCAAGTAAAACTAAACAAACTTCAACACGAGTGAGGAAGGCTTGTATATCTCTGCGAGACTCGAATCAGACATAGCAACAATGGTGTTCAAACTAATCAGAAAGGGCGATGTGTTGTCTTTCCAACTATTGTGATGAATATAAACAGTGCGAATGATGTAAGAAGGACAAAGGAAAGTCGTGAGTTACTAAACCTTTTCTTTTATTATTCCAATGTTATGGTGAAACCATAGCATTGGACTGGGGGGACATGATGGGGTACCACCCCAAATACAACATAAATAATTATAAAAAGGAAAAGGGGTGTAGTCCCGGATTGTGCAAAAGGTAGAGTCATGAAAGCAGTAAACACCGCGGCTAGTTTTCCTGAACAAGGCAAAGTCGCGGCTAGGGTCACTCGGCGGGCCGCGGCAAGGGTTACACGGCGGGCCGCGGCTGGGCCAACATTCGGCTGGGCTAACATTTGGCTGGGCCAACATTCGGCTGGTCGCAAGAGAACATAGGCAGGCCGCGGCTGACATGGAGCAGGCCGCGACTGACATGGAGCAGGCCGCAGCTGACATGGAGCAGGCCGCGGCTGGGCTGACTTCTAGTCCAAGCCATAACAATACTCCCTTCACAAACATCCAGGCTCAACACTTATGATTCGGAGAAAACAAGAATAAACGAGAAGATATCTTAACAAAGAAGAAAGACACTTATTGGCTATCAAGACATAGGACTATAACACAAAACAACAAAATGTATAAGTTAAGCTCTGAACGAGATAATGACATAAGAGCAAGTTGCAGCCAGATATGTCAGAAGCCCAAGTCAACTATAGAGACAAGAAACATTAATTCTATGTTAGAGACCCTTTGCACCAAAATGGTATAGAACCTTCTGTTCAAGAGAGTTCAGGTTTGGATTGTTGACTACAGGTTACCTAAGATAGAATCAAACCTCAGCTCCTTTGGGTCAATAACAACTATAAATATCATCCTCATTTACTTATCTTCTTCAACTTTAACATCTCATATTCGTCATTTTCATTCTTATCCTCCCACATCTATGTTTATGTTTATCATATCTCATACACATACTGACTTGAGCGTCGGAGTGCCCTCGGAGCTAAGCTCCAGGGCCCTCTAACGAGCTTTCTGTGGTTGCAGCTCGTATGTTTAGCAAAGGATAAGCTATGTGACCTATGTGATGAACCTGAACCGAGTGAGTCACCCCCTTGCACTGCTCTTTCTTCGACTCGCTTCTAGGTGAGGAATTTGGAGCAACACCTTCCGATGGTTAACTTCTTCGATGCTTGTTTTTTGTAGCAACACCTTTCCATCTCCTTTGTTATATCATCGACCTTCTGTTGCGTCACAAAGACATTATGGTTTCTAGGTACGTTGCTCTTGGTTTCCCCGATTGTTGTGGTCGTCGTTGTTACGTGAGCGGCTACCACTGGATGAAAGGCCACCATCGGTCCATCTCCCGCTTAATATTAGAGCTTGAGATATAGAGGAACGCCTACTCTTACTGATCTCGTCGCAACTCCCTCGCCACTGTACGTTCCGATTACTCATTCAAGGACCAACACCAAAACAATGGTTCAAGGAGCACTCGATCATCAAAAACCCCAATAGATGGAAGAAGAAGAAGCTGATTCAAGCTTCCAAGGCAATCGTTGTCACTGTCGAACCCGCATTTCTCCCCACTCTCACCCTCTTTCTCGGCGATTCTTCACTTTCCGTCTTTTCTCTTTCTTTATTTTGATATACTGCAAAAGAGGTTTAATATATAAAATTAAACATTGTTGTGGCCAAAATCAAAAAAGTGAAAAGTCCTCTAATCATTTCCCTTCTCTTCTAATATATAAATTTTTATAATTATAATTATAATTATAAAAGGCATTTAAAAGATATTATTCAAACTATTATTAATTTAACTATTGTATTTATCACACACGTGGTTCCTTTATATGGATTTCAGTCGCTTCAGGTTAACAAAATGCTAGTGTACATAATGCATTATTTAAAATTAATCAGCAAATAAAACAAATATTATATGTAAGTCATTATGTACGCATTCTTGACGTTATAAACATAAAAACGTTCTCAAATGTCAAAGGAATAATTAAGAAATACCAAGAAAAGGTATGGTGGTTGATGGTACATTAGCACTAGAATGAGTGTCGAGATAAATTCACTTAGTTAAAACTCAATATAAACTCGTGTGTATGCTAGCATTTGCTTCACATTTGATCATTTTTCATTATTCTATGAATTCATACACTCGATTAACGTTAGTGCCCATAGTCATCGTCTGTTCAAGATGTGAACTAGTATGTTAGATTACCAAGTACCACCTTCAACCGGAGTTAACCATCATGCAAAATTATGGGCCGCAAATTTTATCCAACTTTACTAATATAAAAGTTTAGAGAGCGCTAAAACGATAGTGATAGAATGATATTTTCCTAAATCAAATATTTATATATAATTATAAACTTGATTAGTATGCCCTTCAAGCTGAACGTTCTAAGCAATATTGTGCAACTTGAAACAAGTGTAGCAAATGGAGCATATGAAAATCATTGATCAGAGTATCATCATCTTCCTTCTTTATTCTTTTTCATTCTCTTTTTTTCGGATAATTATTCTACATACGTTTGAATTGTTTTTCTGGTTTTAAAATTTAGGGTCGATGTCTGATATTTACAAATCAATGTTGTTTTTGTTGACTAGGTTTTAAGTTTAGGGTTTGTGTTTGATTCATAGAAAGAAAAGGAATTCAAATAGAAAAGCAAAATGATTTGGTCTTTAGGAGCAATAATACTTCAATGCTAATTCTCTGATGCTATAAAAGAATTTAAAGAGAATTGAAACAATATTGATGAATGTTTTTTCTGTGTATAACAGTTGAAATCAAGATTTGAGAGATTGCAATGACAATAATAATAATAAAACTTACTAGTGATAGGTAAAATGCTTGATGTTAAAAAAAAGGTAAAAGGTCAATAGCTTTCTAATAAACGAATTACAGATAGAATTGCAACTGCAAACAAACTTAAAGACAAATTACAAATCAAATTATTTTTCTACTCTAATAAAAATGTAACAAACAATGTGGACTAGCCCACTTAATAGAAGCTCTTGCCTCTTAGATTGAAGATCCTGGGTTCAAACCCAGGCATGGTGTATATTGGTGCAACTAGGAGAAGAGTAGAATTTGGCGTTCAAAAAAAAAAATAAAAGTGTAACTGTGAAGGACACGTGGCAACACTACATTCATTCTCACTAAAATTTTCTCGTTTATCTATCCTATTAAATAATTACCTTAATTACAAATAATATTATTTAAGCATTTTTTAGATTAAAAATGGTTTTCTAAATTAAGAAAGATATCATTTTATTAATGTTATTTTCTTTTAAAACACCATACTTATTTAAAAATATGAAATATTTTAAATTTAGTGTTTTTAAAAAGTTAATTTTTTATAAATCAAAAATAATTAAAAATGAGAGTTATAATAAGGATATTTATAAAAATGACAATTTTTTTAAACAAAATGTATGATTTTTTAATAAAAAATTTAAAAAATTGATATTGTTCTTTTATTACTTATAGGATTTACTACTACGTAATTTAAATCATATCTTGTCTTAAAATATTGTTTTATAATTAAGTAAAATTTTATTATATTTAATATTTTATTTATTCAAGCCATGTAGTTTACTAAAGCTAGTAATATATATATAGTTATAAACTAGATTTTTAGTAAATAGAGAAACAAACTAACATTGAAATATCAACTATGAAAAAACAATATCATATCACAATAACACATCAATTTCTCATGCCTATCATTAAGTCATTCTAAGTTACTATTTTAGCAAATTATCAAACACTTTGCGCACAACATAAGTAAAGTGCAAACCATAAAGAGTAAGAAATGATCAGCAGCAAAATTCTTCAAGAAATATAATTTACATGATTGATAATTCTATAGATAAATATAATCATCAATACATTCCGGTTTTGGATTATCATTAATAATTTTTAGAGGTAACGTTGCATAATAATTATGTTTTAAAAGTGTCACAATTAAATTACTTAAGTTTAAAAAATTTTATGATTAAATCATTCAATTTTCGTGTTTTATTTAAACTATAGGTATTAACATGACTTTTAGTATATTTTTCTTTTTGATTCAATTAAGAATTTATTTTTTTATTTTTATTTGAGTTAATTACATGAAAGATCTCTGTTTTTAGGCCTGTTTTCACTTTTGATCCCTAGGTTTGAAAACTTAAAGTTCAGCTCAAAGGTTTGTCAAAGTGTAACACAAAAGGTCCTCGTCATGGTTGACCGTTATCTTTTTTCATTAAGTACTAGTGAAATAATACAAAATACACATGACTATTAAAAAGTCAATATTTATGAAAGATGAGACCCACAATTTCATCTTCAACCTTAAAACACCATTATTCTGCCATACCACCACCATCCTACCAAACCACCATTGCCCCCCCAACACCCGCAGCCCAACTCTCGCTCTTCCTCACCACCAGTCCCTCCCTTCATCTTCATCTTTAACCCACCACGCAACCTACCACCGTAACCAACCATTACCATTTCTTACTCATCGAAACACCACAAAAGTATCACCTAGTAGATCTATGGTAACAAAAGTATCACTTGTCACCAAGGTTACAGCCCTAACATTGATTGGATTCGAGGTGGCGACCCGCGGTGTTGGAGATGGTGGTTGCAAATCGGTGGTGGTGGGTATGATGGTGGAGTTTCAGTGGTGTTGGATATGATGGTTGCAAACATGTGCTGCTGGGGATGGTGGTGGCGTTCTGGTGGTGTTGGAGATGGTGGTGTCACTGGAGTTATCGCCAGAGTTGTTGTGGTTGTTTGTTGGAGTTGACTTGAGGAGGAAGAAGAGATTTTTGGGGTGGGGTGGAGTGGGGTGGGGGTGGGTAGGGGTTGAGGTGTGAATTTTATAATATTTTTATATTATCACAAGGGGTATTTTAGTTATTTTTTTAAAAAATAACATATCAAGTTAACTGTCATTCACGTCAGGGACCTTTTGTGTTACGTTTTGACAAATATTTGGACCGACCTTGTAATTTTTCAAACTTGAGAATTGAAAGTGAAAAGATACCTAATCACAGGACCTATCATGTAATTAAATCTTTTTATTTTTATGCTAATGTGAAGTGCCGACATGGATTTTTGGTTTTCTTTTTTATTTTTTAATATAATTATCATATTTATTAATATAATTAACATATTTTTTCTATTCTTGATTTTCATTTTAATACCAGATTGAACAAAAGTTGTAGGTGAACAACCACGCACATCAGTATACATAGCCACAGAGATCATCACCACGGTCACTTGTTTGCTCCCTCGACCACACATGTCAATCATCACCCCTCTTGAAACCACCATCCAAACTTCAGAGACTCAAACATCCATCAATCTTCTGCTCAAGCAGAGCAAAATGTTATGACAGTAGTTTGTCTATTAAAAATAAGACGTTCAGAGATGAGTAATATTAAACATTTATACACTTTTTAGATTTACATGCTGACTAAAAAAACGTTGAAAATAAGAAGGTTAAGATTGGTTTTCATATTCTCTAATAATTAGAATAATTGGTAATAACCTCCTCTTATTCATAAACGTAAAAACCAAACTTTTAATTAAAACATAAATGAAGTGATTATAAAGGTGCCGTATACACGCAATTGACCTAAATCTTGTCCACTTAAAATGCTACTAAAGGCAGCTAAAGTGCCTTGTTAATAATACTTTGAAAGACATCACCGAAAAGATTCATGCCAGATTCAGAAAGGTTGCCACTACTACCATTTGCTTCACCTACAAGTAACAATTATAATTTAGAGTAAATTATCGTTTGCATCCCTGAGTTTTGGTGATTTTAATCATTTGCATCCCTACAGTTTAAAAATCTTCATATACCCCCTAACGTTTTATTTTTGTTCTCATTTGCATCCAAATGACTAACGACGTTAAATAATTCAGTTAACTTTTTATAAAATGACGAAATTACCCTTGTCACAATTTAATGGACCATCAACGTCATCTTCTTCTTCTCCTTTGACCACCACAAACTCTCTTTCTCTCTCTCTTTCTTTCTCAAATATAAACACACACACACATTCCCTCTCTCTCTCTCATCACTCCATCACCACCACCATCAACAGAGCTAAGAGCAACACTAAGAGCAAAATCATGATGCAGATGCTCTCAAATTGTACCAAATGATGATGCAGATGCCCCCATTATCATACCTAAATCACAACAACAACAATAACAACAATACACAAATCAAACACCAACACCCTTCAGCAAAATCAACCCAATTTCACTTCAATTTCAGAATTTTAAAACAAGATTCACAATAATGTCACCTCATCACTAGTAGTCCTAAACTCACTCCCTTTATCCACAACCTGCTGAATCCTCTCATCTTTACTACTCACACCATCATCCAAAGTTCTTCTCTCTGCAATCTTGATCTCACTCTTGCTATCTTGTTCGCCCTCAAGCTTCGATTTTGATACAATGTTCTTACTAACGAAAGGCACCTTCTTGAATTCATTCATTATACGCCCGAGGATGTCGATCTGTTCTTCGGAGGAGTTGCGGTCGGCGGTGGTGGCGGTGGTCGGAGCTGAGGCGGAGGTAGAAGGTGGTGGCGGAGAGGAGGAGGAGGAGGGCGGAGATTAGGGTGCAGATGTGGGTGGTGTTGCGGGGTCACCGCCGTGACCGGAGTTTTTTCAGCATTGGACCCCTCGACTATATCGTACATGTGGAGGCCATGGATGATGACATTGTGAACAAACTGTAGCATGAAACCAGCACCACCTGCTATGTGGATGTCAGACCCACGACCATCAATGGTCTTATGGGAGGTAAAGATGAGCTCCTGAGTGAGCCTGATGTTAATATCGCCTGAGAATATGATCCAGAGTGGTTCCGGCAGGAGGATCGCGTGGCGAAGGGTGCCAGGTTTAGGGCTGATCACGTTCTTGTCCGACGAGTAGGTCACAATGTAAACTCTGCCCGGAGGAGAAGGCGAAGGATCGGAAGGGGGTTAGGGAGGTAGGGTTTGGGGTTTGGGGGTGGAGAGATAGGGTTTGGAGGTTGACGGTGGTGGTTGTGGCGGAGATGCAGCGGAGGGTGCGGAGGAGTAGGTGAGCTAGCGTCATGGCGGTGGTGGTGGATGGCGGTGGTGGTGGATGACGGTGGTGACGGCGGTGGAAGTGGTGATGTGGTTGTGGTGGTGGAGTGGGTGGGGGTTGTGGTTAAGGGTTAAGAGATAGAGAGAGAGAGATAGATAAAGAGAGAAATGACAATTTAGTCTTTTTACAAAAAATTAACAGAATAAGTTAACGGTGTTAGTGTTTTGGATTCAAATGGGAACAAAATGAAATGTTAGGGGGTATATGAGGATTTTTAAACTTTAGGGATGCAAATTATTAAAATCAACAAACCTTAAGGATGCAAATGGTAATTTACTCTATAATTTATTTGGTTACTTAATTACTGCTAATGTATGATACATATTATTGGGTCTGTGGGCTTTGGCCCAAACTCTCTTAAGGAAGCAGTGGAGGATCCAGTGATCCACTGATGACTGATGATTGATTAAAGGCAGGTAACTTGGTGCCCTATGCTCTTAAAACTCTATTTTAGAGAATTAATTATAAGAACCAGGAATGCACGATAAAAAGATAAAGCCAAGTTAAATATTATAACTATTACATTTGAAAACTCTTACATTGGATTTAAAAACTCTTCCACCCATTTAGAAATGACATATAAACATATGGTTATATACTTATACTGATTTTACTGATTTATTTTGAAGTGGCAGTTCATATTTGTTAAAAGGAGGATCAGAAGATACAGATATAGATCAACAAGTGAAGTTGTTTTTCATGAAGAAGTTCATAATTGGGTTGTACTTCTTGCTTAATAATGACTATTTCTACACATTGATGGATGTGAGCTGAAGTTTTGTGTTTGGACCTTTTTGTTCGTAGATGGGCCCCTTCATCTGGTCTGAAAAGATTATACATAAGACAAATCTTTTGATCTTTTACTACTACGATTGTTAGTTTTTTATGTGAATTTAATGTACTTTGTTGATTTTTTAACATATAGAGGTGGGTGAGAGAGATAGGTCTTTGGCGTAAGGTAAAATGGTTATTTTAACAAGTGGTTGGATCATGTTATTAAGAAATAGAATTAAGCTAACTTAGGAATTCGAATTCTAACGATTGCACGACATTGAGATCATGATTGAAAAGCACGCAGCGAAACCCATGAGTGTACACACTAGTTACCAAAGAATAATATTTTAAGACTCGTTCATTCATAAGATTATCAATTTACTCGTAACAGGTTGTCTATCTTTGTTAATGAGCTCACGATGCAAGAAAACTCAAACTAATAATCAAGCACACAACTTTATTTACAATCAAACATTTTAATTTAACCAAAACATAAACTTCATTTAATAATTTAACGTTCAATACAAAAACCTAATTAACGCACACCAATGGTTTCACTTGGCGAGAATTGTACACCCGAAAGCAATAACGAAGGAACTAGGCACGTACCATCTTCACAGTATCTTCAATCCTTGTTTTGTTGATGATTGAAGATGATGTGGGATGAATGGGAAGGCTTGAAAACACTAAAAATCAGCTTAGAATCACCAATTTTGGGCTGGGAAAAGTTCTCATATGAATTGGGATTGGATTGGTTTAAATTAACTTGAAGTTTCACAAATTCCAGGGGTTTGTTGATGACCGGCGAATGGTACGCTCCTATCCGGCGTATCATACTCCACCCCTTTGTTTCAGACGCACAACTCTCTGTTTTCTTCTTCAATACGCCACTTTATACGTTACTGATACGCCCCCAAAGTATGATACGTCGCCTATAAGCCGCCTCATATGTCGCCCGGTGTATGATACACCCAAACCTGGAGTATCATACGCCGGGTCTCTATCTTGCCCTCCTTTTTTCATCTTTTAATATTTAAATATTTAGTCCTTTAACTTTCATATTTTACTTCTTTTATTTTAAATTATGCTCGTTTAAGCTCCAAACATATGTGAAACAAAATATAAAAAAAGTATACTAATTTCTTAATAACAACTATGTAAAATCACGTATTTGGATCAAGTAAACACCAAGATATTTACATGTGATCAATTTACATCAAACGAACATATCGAGGCGGTTCCATTCAATTCTCGCGTGAAGATTGAACATTGATTGAGAACATTAATATTATTGTTAAAACCGACTACACCATTTACATACATAGTCCTTTTTGGACTAATAGGGTTAAATGGCTATAACCTCAGGGGCCAAAATAGTAATTTACTCTTTACTCTATGTACCCTTGGGGGGTGGGATCATTTATCAGGGTTAAATGACTATAACCTCAGTGGTGGTGGTGTGTATGTAAATGTTAAATATTTAAGGTTATTTATACATATATTTAAATTACCAGGGGCCAAAATAGTAATTTACCTCAGTGGTGATGGCTATAACCTCAGGGGTGGTGGCTATAACCTCAGGGGCCAAAATAGTAATTTACTCTTTACTCTATATACCCATAGGGGGTGGGATCATTTAATGTGGTTCTTAACATTAACTATGTTAACTTTTTTCTGTTAAATGTAATGGTATTTTGATCATTTTTCACCTTAAGGACTATATATGTAAATGTTAAATATTTAAGGTTATTTATACATATATTTAAATTACCAATACAACCACCACACACCACCCCCACTACCGGACACCCAACCCCCACCACCTTCACCGCTGGCCACCGCCACCCCTGACCACCCTTTCTTCAATGAACAGGTTCCGAATAAGACCCAATTGCAGCCCCCACCAGCATCATCGTCACTGACGGACCGAGGAATGAGTCGCCTTATCAGAGGTTTACAGATCCAGTCCTGATCTTCAACCACTGCCACCGCTGAGTAAATCGCTGCCACCACCAGCCATCAGTTTGCCGCCGGCGATGTCATCTTCTACATCTGATGAAGAAAGCAATGATTTTTACACCCCTCATGGATCAAATGAGAGCACTAAGGATTGGTATAATTGTATTTGAGTCGAAGATTGAAACTAAATGATTCAAAGAACAATAATGGTAATAACTGTAGCTTGATGATCCAACAAAAAAGCCTAAACTAGTTCCTCCACCACCACCGCCATCGCCTCCTCCACCACTGCCACCACTGCCACCAATGCCAACAAAACAAAGTTGGGAGTTTTGGCGATGATACCACCCTCCACTCAGTAAGTGGCAATGGTAGAATCAAGGAGTCTTGATCATAAAGTATAACTTCTGCAATAGTAAAAGAAAAGCCATCGGAGAAAGTAAAAACAATGGTGTTGAAACTGATGACGCAAATGGGTCGAAAGCTAAGTTGAAGCCATTGGGACAGAGTATAAATAACATGTACATAAATAACCCTCTTAGATTTAACATTTACATAAATAACCCTTAAAGTGAAAAATGACCAAAATACCCTTCACTTAACAGAAAAGATTACTTTTTAGGTTGATAGGGTTAAATGACCTTAAAAGTAATCTTTTTAAGCTGTTAGGGGTCAAAACAGTTATTTAATGAAAAGTTAGCAGTTGCTATGTCAAAAGATTACTTTTTAGGCTGATACGGTTAAATGACCTTAATCTTATGCAGGGCGAAACTACACCCAAGGCAACGGGGTCAAGTGACCCTATTGATTTTTGAGTCGGTAGTGTATCGTATAATACCGAAATTTTGAGTGAACCCATAGTTTTCTAGTAGGTGAACTCATTAGTATTTTCAGATTCAAATAATAACTTATAAATGACATTGGTTCACTGGTTTACGCGTGCAGAATCAGGGAATAGGTCTTAGGTTCGACACCGGCAAGCCGCATGCTGTTTTTTTTTTTTTAATTTGTAAAATTATTTTTTTACCCTTAATTTTATACATAAAACCCTAATCCCAAAACTTCCACGTTGCTCATTACATTACGATCTGTTCAAAGCCTCCCCACTCGACCATGACATTGCACGGCCTTGCCATCTGCTGCCATCAACTCTGACGCGGCGGCCGACTGTAACTCCGGCAGTGGCAGCCGACTGTAACTCCGGCAGTGGCAGTCGACTGTAACTCCGGCAGCGACTGCTTGCAAGCTTCATTTGACTACCAAGCCCAAATTCATTCAAATATTAGCTTTCAAGTTTCAAGTTTGGTTTTCTAAATTTTTTCTTTATTTGTTTGTCTATAATGATTAAAACCCTAGATTTTACTTTAGTGATTTTGATGTTTTCATTGTTGTTATTTAACTTATTTGTTAGTTAACTTGTTAGAATCTAGATTGTGTTCAAACCTTAATTAGAATAGCCAAACCCTAGATTTTGATTCTACAAATATGATGTTTTCATTCTTTTTAGTTAATTTGTTTTAGTAATTTTGGTATAACCATAAGTTTGGTGTTTATTAGTCATTTTCTTGATCTCCAACTCAAGAACAGTTTGTATTTTCATTATGGTTTCTCCGTCACAGTCTTAGTGGTTATCGTTTAATTACTTTACGGTTTTGATTTCACATTAACTTTATTAAGCCTGTCTTCCTATTTCTGTCCTTATACGTGATTCTACCTGCTTATTTGATGTACACGCTTTCTATGTATTTAAGTGATTTATACTTGTGTGTTGTCTGACTTACTTTATGTTTGCGATTGCGACTGTTATTGGTTTTCGTTACCGAGTCGGGTCTCTTCGGAAGCAGTCTCTCTATCTCCTAAGATAGAGTAAAGACTCGCCGTCACCTACCCCTCCCAGACCCTGCTCTTGAGTGGGACTTACTGGGTATGTTTGTTTGTTTGTTTGTTTTTATTAAGCCATCTTCAAGTAAAGTACTCATTCAAGTTGATTAGTTGCTTCAGATTGATTTATATAATATTAATGGTTATCAATATGTACATTATCAAAGAAGAGCTCGAGGCTGAAGTCCCAACATCCCAACATATAATTAAGTAAAAACGAACTTGAACAAAATAAAATTAAATAAAAAACTATCTTGTTAGTGAATTAATTAATTATTAGAAATATAGTATCCAAACCGAACATAAAAATCGAAAGTGAACAAAATTGAAGGAGGACAAATCAAAACAATAAACAATTATGAAATTAGGAATAATGCAGGTATATTCATAAACAATAAACTATCTTGTTAGTGAATTAATCCCGATGTGTACAACATCATATCATTAATAACTTTATGTATATTGTATTCAAAACCACAAATGCATGTAGTGTATGCAATCATCACACATATATAAATATCACATTGTTGCATACAATATGAATTAGTATCATTAACATGTCTAATTACATGCACTATTCTAAGAACAAATATATTAAGAACAAATATATTAAGAACAAATATGTAATATATGTAATAATGCATATAACTATTAGTGACACATGTACATAACAATGCATACACTATACTAGCTAGGGTAAAGTTTCTTTATTAATCAATATTTATTACGATAACCCGTTAATCATAATGTAACAAACAGTTACACAATAATTCTGTAACTAATGCAACTAACGTGTACATCGCATTACACCACTTATGTAATGATTTTACTCATTTTTTTTAAAATTTCCCTCTTTCTAAAAAAAATTCACCCTTCTTTAAAATCTTTTTAACTTTTTTTAATAATGTTATTTTTTATACCAATAACACCATTAAATAGATCATTTTAATATATTTAATTCGAGTATAATCTTGCTATATTATTTAAAAAAAATTTACGTTTGTTAATTATGAACCGCTAGTTTTACCATCGTAACTCTAACTATAGTAGTAACGTGACCAGGTGTGAATCACTAGTTGGATCAATGGCTTATTACAATAAACAAGGGTTAATATTTGATCATTATCCTACTATATTGATAGTGCATATATAGTACATGCAACAAGACATACGCTAATGTATTATCAGTAACATATCCGGTGTATGTAATAATGCATACGTTAAAGTATCTTCTGTTACATATGTAGTGTAATCAATAATATATATAACTATCAGTGACACTTTTTGTAATGGAAAATACATACTATATTTTAAAATGAATATATGATTGTTTGTATTGTTTATATCCATGAATATTCGTTTGTTTGTTAATGTACTCACAAACATTTGTTTGTGTTCATTTGTGTTTGTTTGTGTTACTTTACGTTTGGTAAGTGTTCATCAAATAGTTCATGAACATATTAATGTTTTTAATGAACAAACACGAATAAGAAAATCTCATTCTGTAAGTGTTCGATGACAGTTTATTTTTTTAAGAGTAAATTGTCATTTTCGTCCCTGTGGTTTGGTGAAAATTGTCACTTTCATCCAATAATTTATTTTTTCGCATATGGGTCCCTGTGGTTTACAAATCTTGTCATATTCATCCAGTTCGTTAACTTCATCCAACATTCTCCGTTAAATGAAGGGTATATTGGTCATTTTACATATATGTTTTATTTTTCTATTTTTTTAAACCCCATTTAATATATCCCCTTTAAATAAATTGATATTTTAGTCCATGTGGTTTGGACATGTTTGCTAATTCAATCCAAAAATCTCACCACCTTGGCTAAAACACCATATCACCACCATCCGTGATGGAACCACCATGTAGACATGGGTAGAAATAACCCACACAAGAACGGGTACCCGTACCCGAAAGCCCGACCCATGCGGACGGAACGGGTAAGCCAGCAGGATACGTGCCCCGCATTTAATTACTAGGTAAGGAGGATCGAGACCCTCACAAAAGAATACTAGGTAAGGAGGATCGAGATCCTCACAAAAGAATACACACAAAAGCTCCCCTTAATTCTCCCTATCACATATTTCCATTCAACCAATACTTACTCTCACGCCAGAGGGTCGTTCTAAGGACATTTCCCCTGGAACGCCTTAACTGGTGTTGTTTTCATTGTGTGTAGATGTGAAGCTTCAGAGAGCATCGGTGGATCGAAGTTCAACAAGACCGGAACCATCCAGAGTTGGACCTCGTATTTACACACCACACCACCACCACGCTGCAAAACCACTACCACTCCATCGAAAACACCAAATCATCACCACCACCCTATCATAAAACCACCAACACCACACCAGACGGGCACCACCACCACACATTAGATCTCCACCACACATTAGATCTTCGCCATCATACACTAGATCACCACCACCATGTGGACCCTAGAAACCAACCGTTAATCTCGAACTTATAACAAACCCCTTCGAAAATATATATGGAACCTTGAAAACGAGTATTGCAGAGGTATTAGTAGGGTTTGATATGCATTTTCGAAGTGGTATGTTACAAGTCCAATATTGATTGTCGATTTTTAGGGTTTATATGGTAGCGGCGATCCGATGTGCGTGTTGGTGGTGGGCGCTCTGGTGTGGTGTTGGTGGCTTTGTGATGGGGTGGTGGCGGTGGTTCGGTGGTTCCTGTGACGGGTAGTGGTGTTGTGGTTATTTTTGGACTAAATTGGCAAATACGCTCAAACCACAGGGACTAAAATAGCAATGTATTTAAAGAGTATATATTAAATCAGGTTTAAAAAAAGAAAAATAAAAACACATATGTAAAATGACCAATATACCCCTCATTTAACAGAAATTTTGGATGGAGTTAACGGACTGGATGAATATGACAAGATTTGTAAACCACAGGGACCCAGATGCAAAAAAACAAACTATTGGATTAAAGTGATAATTTTCACCAAACCACAGAGACGAAAATGGCAATTTACTTTTTTTTAATGAACAAACGCTAACAATGTCTTGTTTATATTTGTTTGTGTCGTTTGCAACCATACCACCACTTGTATTTTTATGTCTCAGTTTGAGATGAATCTCGTTACTGGATATTCATTACGGAACAATAAAATATAAGCAACAAAGGTAAAAATATACACCTTTAATCTAATTAAATCTGACACATTGGATTAATTCATTGTTTTAATCATTAGGGGTAGAACACAAAACGTTATTTTCTTCCTCCCACTTCATCCGTATGTGTGATAATTATTCACGTTGGCAGATGTTTCAATAAAGAAACACAAGTAGAAAATAGAGCTCAACTCTATTGAATTAAAAACCAGAAAGGAGCTCTGCAATGCATCTGATGCTCAAATTTCAAATATAACTAAAATTTATTAACAAATCAAATTTTATATCCTCAAATTTAGTTAACATGATACGAACAAATAGTTCATACATATTAAATAACTAATCATAGTAGCTACATATTTAAGCATTTACAGTAGGTTTTCTATATATTTATGAGTGTGTTTCCTATATATTTATGAGTGTGTTTTCTATATTATATAAAATGATTGTGAGTGAAAAAAAGACAATATTACTGTTTATCTGTATATTTAGTAAGATAATGATTATCCCTATTAAAATTTTAATATTTTTTAAAAATGATCGTGAGTAGAGAATAAAGAAAAAATAATGATAAATGTATAAAAAATAGGATATAATTTAAAAGTAAAGAAAAAAATAGTAATTTTTATTATAATTATAATGTTAGAGAAAATAAAACTGATGTGAATACTCTTAATTAACTAATCATATATTAGTTTGTATCCATACAACTACAACTTCATGACATAAAAGTATAAAACTTGTAACGTGTTTTACAGCTTTTAATTTCTAATGTGGCTTCTCAAAATAAAAAATTAAATATGTATGGTGTTATTATTATTATTCTAAGTTTAATAATATATTAAACTAAAACAAACAATGATCCTAATTCAATGCTTCTTAACTACAGTAATGCCATTTTAAAATCTAAAATAACTAACTGATCTATCAGTCTATCAATATTAATAAAAGAAAGTTTTAAAATGCCACTTATTAAAATATTAGGCTTCCTCATCCTAGATTCCTCAATCTCTCTCATAATAAATAATAATAGTACATATCCTTCTACTCTAATAAAAAGGTAATTATGGACGATAAGTGTCAACATTACATTTATTCTCACAAAAAATTTCCCGCTTCTCTTTTATTAAATAATTACCTTAATTACAGATAATATTATTTAAGTCTTATTTAGATTAAAAAGGGTTTTCCAATAAATTAAGAAATATATATTTTTATTAATATTATTTCTAAAGAAATAAATGTTTATAAAATAATTTTTTTAAGCATCAAACTTATTTAAAAATATGAAATATTTTTAAATTTAGTGTTTTTAAAAAGTAATTTTTTATAAAAAAATAATTAATAATGAGAGTTATAATATGGATATTTATAAATAATTTTTTTAAACAAAATGTTTGATTTTTTTTGTTGATTTTTTTAAAAGTTGATATCGTTGTTTACTTATAGTTTTTCACTCCTACGTAATTTAAATCATACATTATCTTAAAATGTTATTTTATAATTAAGTAAAATATTTTTATATTTAATTTTTTATTTATTCAAACTGTGTAATACACGGGTTTAGTAAAGCTAGTTAATTATTATATTATTTAAAAACATTTTCATATTAAAAAATAGATATTTAAAAATTACAAATCATAGTTTTTTATTAATAAACAAACATTAAAAAGAATATAAAATATAAAAATTTTCTTAAACACTTTTTTAAACACATACTTTTTAAAAGTGTTTTAAGTGTTATAAGGATGGTTTAAAAATGAAATTATCTTTGAAAAGCAAAACAAAAAATAATTTCATAAAAAAAGTCTAAAATGATATTATTGTTCCAATCCGTACCTAGGTAGAGGAAGCTGATCCGCCGTATGCGCTTCCGACTGACACAATCGACAGCTTGAGGAAGAAATGTGCTTTAATACTTTCCGAGTTTTGCAAGAATAATAATCGTGAACATGAGACCTTCGTCGACATCATACAAGAACTGACCTTAAAAACAAGATAAGCGAAGTACTTATCTTGAAGTACTTAGTTTTAAGTAATTTAATCATATTTTATATGAAAATATTTTTTTATATTTTTAATTTTTATTACAAAATATTTAATACTTTTATTTATTTAAGCAGTGTATCACCCGAGATGTTAAACTTATTAGTTTATAAAAACTAGTTAAAATCCAATACGCGCGTTGTGCGTGTGATAAATCTTGTTTGACCAGTTAACGCGTTACGCGAATTTAGTTTCCTCCTTTTTCGCAGATCCGCGTTAGGTTGTTTTTCGACCCGCGTTTCGCGGCGGAGTTTAAACATGACGGTTAGGTGATCAAAAGACTATAATTTAAGGCTCAGAAACAATGACGCATTGTGGCGGCAAATAATGCATCTGCCACGCGATAACAATGGCCATTTTTTTTTCATCGTCATCGCCTATCAATCGGTTCAAAACCTACCACAAATCAGTCAAGACAGAAGCATCTTTCACCACATCATCTTTTTGCAAATACATAAACAGGTTATTCCAAACAGTTGCCCAGACAAAACAAAACCATCTTCTTGCAAAAGTTGAATTTACAGTTCTACCATTGTTACCAGAAGATATCCCCTTCACCCCCAAATCTATTAAAAACCAAAATCAAACTAAACCTGAAGAACAACCCCAAAGTATCAATCAACATACCAATTTGTATGAATTTTCACAAACAAAGACGAACCTAGCAATGCTATAAATGTACAATACACAAACAAAACCAACAATACAAAGACTCGAATAGATGTTGTTTCCATTCTAATATTGGGCTCAGAGTGTCTACAGATGAAAGGCGGGTTGCAGGTAACAACCTGCCATCCTTCAACCCTTCGATGACTAACAAATGTCCTCAATCAATCTTTATTCAGACTCATAAACTCATCACAGCCCATTAGAAATACGCATTGAAGGCAACATGAAACCAAGGGCAAATCGCATCAAACAAACAACCAAAGCAAATCCTGATAATCATTGGTTTTTTTAAACATCAGAAGCAAAAGAGTTGTTGCATGTTATGTATCAGGAAGAAAACACATTACCGGAGTGCAAAACCACTGCTGCCATGGCTAAGCTTTTAGCACCTCACCGGAACTCCATCGGACCCAACTGGAAACCCCAGTGGCCACTGGACGGTTCTAGCAACCCCATGACTACCATGACAAGCGCAAACATCAACAGTAACGATGAAACCAATCAAAGATTCGCGAACAGCCGCCACCATAGGCAAAAGCCCCAAATCAAAACCCGAAACAATCGCCATACGCAACCATCGCCACCTCCAGGGCGACAGAGAGACAGAGAGCCTGATGGGATCTCGGCATAGCCAACGGCGACCGCCCCACCCCAACCCAAGGCGGAGAAGCAACAGAGCCATCGTTACCGTCACCACCACATTCACAATCCGAAACCCTAAAAGGGCATCGGAAAGACACAAAGAGACGGGAGAAACAAAGGTGCTCGCGCGACCACCATGAACACTGTCAATGGGCAGAAGACCGCTACCTGCCCCATCTCAACCACAAAGGGGAGACAGAGTGGCAACAGCCTCCATAACCGCCGCCGATATCGGAGCACAGAAACGTGACTAAGCATGCCGGAACCGAGGTCGGGCATAGAGGCGCGACTAAGCATGCCGTCGCCGACCACCGACACAACGCCAACTGAGGTGACAAGCAGACACCAACGCCCGCACCATCACCCCTGCTGACAACAACAGGCGAAAACCCACCGACAAACCCCACCGGCCACCGCTACCTGCATCTCCACCAGAAGGTATTAATAGCCAAGAAATGAACGGCTCAGAACGAGAGGAAAAAAGGAACGGCCTAGATGAACATTTTCACTATTCATCATAGTTGGTAAATTCATAGTAGGCTCGCCGTGGGGAGTGTTTACGCATCGGATATACAGAACACATAGGAGTTATAGAGTACATAGCAGAAGTCTAACTTTAATTATACATCAACGTGTACAATACATTTGTTATAATAGATAATACTATTACATCAGTTTAACTATACTAGAGATCCAAAACTTCAACAACATTTTAGAACTTTATTTTCTCATAAACTAGCTCGTAATATTCAATCCCTGTAATCACTTGGCACCTAGGATGTGTGTCTATAAAATAGAAAATATTTGGGACTCATCATAAAGCTTGTGAGTTCATAAACATGGTATCTTCAAAATTCAAACATGTTATTATTGACTATTGCATCAAGCAGATACAACCATGGCAAACAGATAGGAACATAGTAAGCACAGTATAAATTCATATAACCAGGCTATGTATATAAACTCCTCTGCTAAAGCAGAATCATATAAGCAGCCCTCAAGCATGCTATCAAGCATTGCCACATATCACAGATGCTATTGATAGTCAATTCTATAATTATTACTAGTTATCAGAACATCACATCCGTTTTAGAAAACAGTTCAGAGGAACTCACCTCAATCAATCAAGTCAGTGATATCGTCTGCTCAGGTTCACCGCTATCAGGTATTATCCTATAAGCAAAATAACATTACTTAAGCTATATTCTAGCTAGTAACAACTTTAGGGATGATTCGTTATCTTTTCCTATTTGTTGGTTTTATTTGGGCACTTTCTTTTATCCTATGCCAACCCTTTGGTACAACCCTTACTAGTTGGCATAACTCGGGTGTTTCCATCATACCCGAGCCAACCCTCGGGGTTACCCAATACCTTTCCTAATAATAACCTTAAAGTCTAATAATAATAAATATAACAACTACAACGCTAAAATAACAAACAATAATAATACTAACTATTACAATAAAAATAACAACTATAATAATAATAACTATAAAGATGATAATAATAATATTAATAATAACTATATTAATACTAATACCTACAATGATAATAATAATAATAACGACTATAATAATAATTAAACATAACCTTAAACAAGGGCGTAGCTAAAAACTATCTACGGCAATTTGATTAGAGTCTCCCCTACTCGCGCTCCTAGTCGTGCTCCTACTCGAGTACTAAAACGACTACTAGCAACACCCAACGGGGTATTGAAAACTAGGGATTCTCTTTATATTAGAGCGTTCCTAAAGAAACTTATGTTCTAAATTCAACCTTAAGGCTTCTATTTATAAGGGAGTTGAAAGCAGGTGAAAAAGTTTCAGGGGCGACGTGGAATGAGAAACTTTTCAGAAGTCGATGTGGGATGAATTGCAATTCTGAATCTCAATTTGAATATTATATTATTATATTATTCTAATTAATTCAGCTGCTTAACTCGTTTTTCTCTTATAACTTTTAATATATAGCGTATTATGAAATTTCAAATATGTCGTTATGACGAGCTTATTTTTCTCTACGAGTCAACCTAAGTTTCGTAAAAAACGGAGCAGGTTCGAATATAATATATTATTATTATATTCAAACGGTCTCTTATAACATAAAAATTTCATCTAAAAACTTCAAACTTTAAATAGAAAATTTACTCATTACTTACTCGTTTAACAATATATGAAATGCGAAATTTATATGACCCAAACGCTCGGGTTGTTACATTCTCTTCCCCTTAAAAGAATTTCGTCATCGAAATTCGAAGGTTACTCGAACAGTTAAGGATATTTGACTTTCATTTCTTCTGCTAATTCCCAAGTCTTCTCGGGCCCTTTTTGACCTTGTCACTGGACCAACTTCTTAATTTTCGTTCTTGAGAATCAAGAATCTTTATCGGTTTTTCAGTAAAGTTTAATTTCTCGTCTATTTGCACGTCCTCCAATGGCATCGCTTGAGTCAGATCTGCCAAACACTTCCTTAGGTTCGATACATGAAAAGTATCGTGAATACCTCACCGCTACCTGCATCTCCACCAGAACGTATTAATAGCCAAGAAACGAACAGCTCAGATCGAGAGGAAAAAAAGAACGACCCAGATGAACATTTTTACTATTCATCATAGTTGGTAAATTCATAGTAGGTAATAAGAAGAAACATGAACCATAAGATCTTATGATGGGCCACAAATTCCAAACACAAAAGTACAAAAAACACGTTCACAAAATACTTCAATGCCCAAAAGGTCCCGAGATATACAGTTTGACAGTGGCAGCCCATCATTAGAGAGATGATGCTTTTGTAGATTCCATACAAACATTAAATAAAAATCCACCAAAATTTTGAATTACCCTATAATGAAAAATACAAGCTCATGAACAGTAACTTACGAAATCTAGGCCGTTTAATTCTTGGATCTACGGTGGGGGCTAGGTATATACTTCATCTGTCCTCCTTCTTCATCTGCCCTCTTTGCGAGGGTTTCTTACCTGATCTTCATCCCAAGGCAACGGTGGCAATGCTGGGTAGACGACGGAGGTGCGAGGGAAGGTCGGTCGCCACTGATTTTGTGGTGTAGATGGAGCTGCTGGCTTGGTGGCCGCAGCGGCTACGGTTCCGGCTTGATGGCCGGCTCTCCGCCTTGGTGGTTGTTCCCTCGCTGCGGTCTTCCGTCATCTGGTTTGCGCTTAGGCCCCTACATGTGTTTAAAAGGGGTTTGTTGAGTCGTTTCAAATGGGGTTTTCTGGTTGTGGTGGTGGTGGCCGTTCGTTTCTGCCAGTGGGCCTCGGCTTCTGCACCGGTCCCCAGCTGGTGTTATCGCCAACGCCGTTGTGTCTTTCGTCTCTTTCTCCGTCGTTGATGCGCTCTCGAAAAATAGAGAGAGACATAGAGAGAGACACAGATAGTTGTGGAGGTGGTTTTGGGGTGTAACCGGGAGGTATTGCTACCGCCCTCCTTCCTTGGCGACTGTGAACCTGTTCTTTCCCTATGTTTCGGGATTGTTGTCGAGTTCAGACCTAATTGCGAGGATTTGGGGGGTTGCCGCCGTGTGACAGCCTTTGCCTCTTAGTTGTTCGTTTCCGGAAAGGCAGCCCTCCTATACCTTGGTGGTATTCTCTGATTATCAATGCACGCTAAGCGGTCAGGATTACAGCCAACGGTTGCGGAAGGGCCTTTTAAGGCATGGTATCTGTTTGGTCGATGATAATGAATGTGAGCATTTGTGAGATCAGCTTTTCTGGGGTCTCAGACTCTCTGTTGTGGTGGGTGGTGATTATATGCACGATGACGATGCCCCAAATCACCTGTACGCATCTGAGTGCTAAAGGGTGCAAACACTGTGCACTCAGGTTTTTTCATGTATTTCGTGGCCCTTTTCAGTCCTGCTTTCTGTTTGATCGATGAAGATGGGTGCAAACTCATATGAGATCCGTGTTTAATCCCGTTGAGACCGTGATGTAGAAGGAGTGTAAGGCTTCATTGTTTTGGCGTGGCATCTGTGTCGGATGCAGCCACAATGAGGTCGCCTTCCTGAGCCTCCAAGCACTTTAAACGACTGTTGTTGATGCCATGTGCTTGTGCTGCTGTATTGTTGACCATGTTAAATTGCGTTTGTGTATACTTCCTTCTTTGCTGATCATGTTAAACTTTATGTTGGCGATATTAAATTTTTGCTCGACGATGATGTGTAAGTCACATCTGAGAGTTATTTTGTTTCTGAATATAGTTGTCGGTTGGTAAAGTCGATGCTGTTTACATATGGCTGTGATGATTCACCAAAATTGGTGTCGGTTGCCTTGGTGTGCATCCGTTTCTAGCGTAGACGCGCAACGCGCGTACGGGGAATAAACACTAGTTCAATGAAAAAAAGAAGAGTGAAATTTATTTATTTATTCTTTTTTATTTTATCAACAGAGCACTTCATCAGCTGAGATTGAGATTCTTGACACTGGCACCATCGTCGGTGCCATCGCTTTGGTGACCGACACCAACTTTTGCAAGTTCAACTTTACCACTGCACCAACAGAAATCCTCGTATCCTCTTTCGTATTCTCCTATGACACATCGACAGCGAAGCGATGATGGGTTGAAGGTGGAGGCGAAGACGGTAAAAAGCTGGACTTGATGGTATATGAATAAATTCATAGAAAAGCATAGAGGTTTCTTTTATTCAAGATAAAACTTTAAAGAAACCCAAAATAATTTCTTGTTTAAAAAAAGAGAGAGTGCGTGTGAACAAAATGTTTGTATATTAATGAAGTTAAAAAAAAAGAGATCTAACAAGAAAAAATTGATATGATGTGTATAAGCAATGACAATACTATTTAATATAACTAAAAGTAATAAAATTAAAAGGGTAAACTGCCATTTTAACTAGTCTGGCGTATCAAACCCAGGTCTAGGGCTGTCGAAGTCGTTCGCCGCTTATTCATATTTGTTCGAAAAATGTTTATTTGATTTTTAGCTAGGTTGTAAACAAGCAATCAACTCAGATTGGTTTGTAAACGGGTCATGCACAAGCAAAAGTCTGCTCGGCTCGATTTGACTAAAATTATTTTTAATTAAATTTATATAATTATATATAGACACCACACAAATATACAATTATATATATTTTTAAACATACTACTCTATTAGACTTGATCCACTATATTCATATATACAATTATATTTATAATAATAGATTAATCAAACTAATTTAAATTTTACACTAAATTTAATGATAAAACACTAAGACTCTAAGCGACAGTCTTAACTCAACACAAATCAACGCATCATCGTCTCCTACCCTCACTCTAAGTCGATCGTCTCCCCTCTCAACGTCACCATCCTCTGCACTCTGCTCATCATCTTATCGGTCACGTTCTCAGCCTCAACCTCATCATCTGCCCATATTTGTCACTGTCTCTCTCTCCAAATTTAAACCGAATGAAAAGCTAGACAGTAGGGCTGTTAAAATCGTTCACCGCTCGTCACTCGTCAGTAAAGTAAGTGTTACGAAAATAAACGTTTAATTTTCAAGTCAATTATAAACGAGCCGAGTGGTTTGATTTCATTTGTAACGAATCAAACATAAGCATGTTTCGACTTCGGGAGTGAACGGCCCTACCGAGGTCCCGCACAAAATAAGCAAACAAAGTGTCTGCAAACTCTTTCACGCTCTCACTAAAATTGCAGAGACTAGGGTACTCTAGAGAGACAAACAGCACAGAAAATGTTACAAAGCCTCACCTTCATCTTCCTGTTATCTTCAAGATAATGAATATCGCCTCTTACATCCACTCATCACAAGAAGATGAAACACCAAAATGTGTGTCCCCCAAACCCCACATCTGCTTTCGGCGACGATCTTTTCTGTGACGAACAAGAAACACGATTTCGATTACGGATGTGGGTTTGGTTTCTTTGACCATCAAATTCAAATCTCGAAGCAAAAAGGTCATCTTTTTACTCATTTTGAACACGATTGCTTGTGGGAAGAAGATGAGCTTTCTTCCTTTTTGTCTAAGGAGAAGAATCTTTATTCAGAAGAAAGGGATTCGATCAGAAATGGGATTTCGATGGTCTTAAGAAAAGAATCTGTTGATTGGATGATTAGGGTCAGTACACATTATGGATTTGCTGCTATGACAACCATTCTAGCTGTTAATTACTTTGATAGGTTCTTGTTGAGCCCTTATTTTCAGAGCCAGAGGGATACACCCTGGATGAATCAGCTAGCTGCTGTTGCTTGCTTGTCTTTAGCTTCAAAAGTTGAAGAAATCCAAACACCTCTTCTTGTGGACTTACAAGTATGTGTATTGTGTATTTCTGTTTAATAAATGCACTCCAAGTGTTTGTTAAAATGCCAATGTTAAGTATTTTGTTATTAATGTAGGTTTGTGTATTGTGGGTGTTATTCCTTTAGGTAGAAGGATCAAAGTTTGTGTTTGAATCAAAGACTATAATGAGAATGGAACTTTTGGTGCTTTCTTCTCTTGAATGGAAGATGAATCCAGTAACCGCGCTTTCATTTTCGGATTACATTATCCGAAGGCTTGGTTTGATCACTCATCATCAATATTTAGAGTTCGTTTGGAGGTCTGAAAGAACAATTCTTGCGGTTATCAATGGTAAGCTTGTGAATATGCTTCCACTTTGTGTGCACACATTGTAGTTGCAAGGGATGTTTGGTGATGTGTGCATATCAGCATATATAGCAGATGTAAGGGGGTGATTGGTGTTGTGTTTTGCAAGTGATTATGTGATATGAAATAATCCAAAAGATAATCGATCTTGATAAATTAGTTTATGGCTGTGGGTTATGGTGTTTGGATTTGCTTCTGTAGTTCTGCTGTTTTAAATCATTATCTTTGAATAATGTACTATTGTAATGTTGAGTGTTGGAGTGTTTGGATTGCTTATTATATGGCTTATCTGCTTATTGCATTTGGTTACAACAATAAGCAGTTTTGGGAGTGTTTTAATTGCTTATATAGTGCAGTGCCAAACACCCACTATGTTCCTTATATTGTAATTTGTAAAATTGGTGGTACATCAAACTTAAATGTATTAGTAATTGGTCATTGGATTTCAAAGGTCATTACTAAAACTATCAAACTTTCAAGAATAATCATAAAAATCAATTAACTTTGAATCCGTTAAAAAAACCTTCAAATTTGTAAACTTTTTTAATAATCATTTGACTTTGGAAGATCCAAGTATCCAACTATATAAATACCATTCAGACTGGTTAGATCCTATCAGTTTTAGTGCAAATGAAGTCGATGATCTTTGTAAAATGCATGCAGATTCAAGGTTTCTGGTTTATCTTCCATCTGTAATTGCAACTGCTACAATGTTCCTTGTGATCAAGGAGGTCGATCCCAACAATGCATTCGATTATCTAAACAGGCTCAAAGATTTTCTTGAAATTAGTGAGGTTCGTACTTTGACATTTATGTTATCAAGCGTTGAACAACTAGTTGGTTAAATGAATGCCCATGTATGAAATGAATGGATTTGAAGATGGGAACAAGAAACAAATGAAAATTTTAATATCTATGTATTCTATATAGTTAATGTGCAGACTAAGCTGGGAAAAACAGGTTGGTCTGGTCGGGTTAAAAGGGCTTGGGTCAAACCGGTTAAAAGAATTGGTCACCTGTTTTCCAATAATTGAAATCTAAAGTTCGTATACAAAATGACAGGAAAAGGTAGACGACTGCAAGAAATTTATCCTGGAAGTATATGATAATCATGGCGATAGCTACCTAGTAAGCCAGAAGCGAAAGTATTTTGCCCCCGAAAGTCCAAATGTGTAATTGATTCTTATTTCAGCAGTGATAACTCTGGTGATTCATGGGCAGTTATATCATCATTGGTTTCATCTTCACCTGAACCACGGTTGAAGAAGATTCGGGCTCAGGAGTAGCTGGTGAGACAGGTCTAACCGATCGTGTATGGTCAGTAACTTCCATTAGTCTTGGGTAATAGTTTTGCATATTTGTTTCCATAAATAGGATGTTTAGTTGCACTTACATCAGTATTTAATAACTGGTGTTCTGGATAGAATCATGTATTCTGTTTAATTATAGGATCTTGATTGTTGGCTTTGATGAAGAACTGAAAAAGAAAAATATTTTTGCAAGATTCTTGGTTGGTTGGTTCCTGGAACATCTGAACATTTTTTTTGGTTGTCTTTTCAATTATTTTATTTTATTTTATATTAAGTTTACTAGCTATAGTAACCCGTGTAATAAATAAAAAATTAATATAACAAAATTTATAAATTATAAAATAATATTTTAAGATATAATATCACTGAAATTATGTATTTGAAATGACTGTAAGTTATAAAATAGTGATATCAACTTTTTAAAACTTTATTTTTTTAAAAAAAATAAATAAACGTTTTGTTCTAAAAAAAAACCGTATAAAAATGTCATTTTTAAAAATTTTCTTATTATAACTCTTAAATTTAATTATTTTTGGTTTTAAAAAAATAACTTTTTAAAATACCAATTTTAAAAATTTCGTATTTTTAAAAAAAGTCTTATGCTTTAAATAAATTTATTATTTTATAAAAAAATTATTTATTTAGAAATAACATTAATAAATAGATCTCTTTATTAATTTATTAAATCTAAAAAAGTGTTAAATAGTATTATTAGTAATTAAGGTAATTATTTAATAGGAGAGAGAGGCGGGAAAATTTTGGTGATAATGATTGTGGTGTTGACACGTGTCATCCCAGATACCTTTTTATTAGAATAGGAAGATTCGATACTTTGAACACTAGAACTACACCACACATGTGATTGGAAGAATTTAAAGTAGCGGCAGCTATGATTCGCCTCTGATGGTTTTGATGAAAATTACCGCTAACTACGGTTTTGATGAGGGGCAAACCGAACTGACTAGGTTGGTTGTGTGTAGGGCTGTTTACGATCCGAGCCGAACTGAGCGGGCCTTTGCTCGTGCTTGGCTCGTTTTCAAACCGAACCGAGCCGATCGGCTCGCTTACAACCGAGCGAAAATCGAACGAGTATTTTTCAAGCGTTAAATTTCGATCGAGCGTCGAGCGAGCGCAAACGAGTGGCGAACAATTTATACAACCCAACTATCTTGCGTGTCATACGATTTATACTACATCGAATAATGTTTAATGACCTAAAAATCACCCACATTTCATTACATAATATTTTCATGGATGACAATACGTTGTGGGTGACGATGAAGTTAAGGTTGTAACCAATAATACGGATAGCGCAGATAGCGATGACGGTGAAAGCGAAAGATGATCAAAAAATATCTCTTAACGGTTTAGGATTTCACTGTTATGTTTAATATAGTATTTTTTACTAGGTTATTGATTAAGTATGCATAAATATAATTTGTATTTGTATACAGCCCTAGTTGTGTGCCAGTGTTATAAAAATCGCTAAGCGTTAGTCGGACGGTGAGGTAGGGACTAGGGATTAATCAGAATTAATCGGGATCAATCGGATCAAACTTTTATGTATAATTTTGCAAATTTATAAATAATTTTATACTTTTTTATGAATTAATTTACAAGTTTAGGGGATAACTTGTAAATTAGTGAATCTTGAGAGGGTTAAATGTAAAAGTACACAAACTTAATTAGATCATTTAACCCTAAAGTTAAACAACGTTCCCGCTTCCATCGCTCCATGACCGCCGGTAGCACCCTTCCTTTGTTCCCGTTACTGGAGTCGCAAATCCTCGCCGGAAACAACAAATCCGGCGTCTAAATGAGAAAATCCGATGGTTATCGTCGCTGGAACACCGCTGATTAGGACGATTTGGTCCGACTTCAAAATTAAAAAGAAAAATTAAGTAATAAAGGCAAACCACCTTTGGTTCGGTTTATTATAATGGTCCTAAACCATGTGTTTTGATTTTGTAGGGTCCTTAGTTTGGGTCATGGGAATGCTGCCATTACCTTTGCATTAACGTTACATCATCACTTTTTTCACCCAACATCATTTTATCTTTAAATCTATGTTATTATACCCTTATTATACTTCTCTTTCATGTTTTACAATAATTAAAGGTAAAAAAAATCTTTTACTTGTTGGTAACTGGGTAAAGGATTCCAATTGGAATCATGTAAGAGTTGAAACCGGGATAAAACTGTACATATATATGAAGATGAAAAATGGAAGACAATAACGTGACAAACGAAACGCAAAAACTAATAAATTATCAAAAAATGAACGTGTTAATTTTTAGATATAACCTCCCTTGCGGACTGAAGGGCGGTTGAGACCGAGGCTGCGGCATTTTCCAAAATAGCGCCGCTAGTGGCACCACCTTTGGTCGTGGCAACCGGGGCAGCAGAGGTCGGTGGATGAGGTTGTTGTGGAACCTCCACCGCCCTTTGTTCTTGCCCTTGCCCCGGTGTCACACGATCCATTTTCTCGGCTTGCATGGCTTCTCCATTCTGCTTCCGATATCCAAAATCGAAAATTAGTACCTAAATTCATAAAAAGAGAACGTTTAGAGAAAAAACCTACCGCATTCGATGGTGATGCCTTCATAATATGTGCTGATTTCGTTTGTGGGATATAAGATCATGGAGTAATATCTATGATTTGCAAAATAGAATTATAATTCTGGAGAAAATGTTTTGTAAGTAGTTGGTTATAGGTTTGTGTTGTTGAATGGCTTTTGAAAACGTATGGGAGCCGATCACTTCCAATTTACTTGGATATAAATCGTTTGAAAAATTATTAAAATATATAAATAACGAGAAATAATCTTTTAATAACTTTTGGTAGTCACCAGCCATCCGTAAAGTCGGCTTTTGAAAAAAAGAATCCAGTTTTATATTGAAAATAGAAGCATGGATCATTTGCTTTTTAAGATTGTTGTTCTTGATTTGTAAGTTTCTACGAGCTCTTACGTCAAAGTAAGTAATCTCTTTTCTAAACTCAACGGCCCCCATGATCCTTTGATTTGCGTGCCATGAGTTTTGAGGAATTGATACCAAGATACAATGAGGCAACATATGTAGATATGTTAAGGGTGGGAGGGGCACTAACGCCGTAAATTCATGACGAGACCCGACGCCGAACGGCACCATCACTACTTTCCCCCCTTCATGCCACAATTTTCCATTTTCACGGCATCTACTCACTGTAACAACGTGAACATTTTATGTGTGTGTGTTTTAGTGGTGTAGTGTGACATGATGTCGCAACCGTCATCAAATTTGAATGTGTGGTGTAGTGTTGCATGATAAAATTTTTATTAGTGAGTTTATGGTATAACGTGGTGGGTATGGTTAGAGTGCTCCTTACATTCTAACCAACTTTGGCACAAAGGAGATGATAACCTAGATTTGCTTTCCAATATATAATGAATCAATATATGTAGATATGTTAATCAACTCTTACGTCAAAAAGAAAAGTACTTTTGGGTTATAAGTACTTTATGTCTATAGCAACAAACTTACAATTTTGGGGTTAAAGGGAGAGTTTATGAGAGATTTTTTTTTGTGTGAAACAAAAATAACAAAAATAGAAAAATGGCCGGGGAGGTGCTGGATTAATTGTTCATTAAAATAGTAACTCATATATTACACGATTTAAAAATAGAAAAATATATAACTCAAAAATGTAAACAAGAATATTTAAACTTATTGTTTTAATTTAAATCTATAATGTACAAATAAGTATTTATGAAATGATTATCATAATGTTTTGGGGGTTAAATAAAATTTTATTTTATTTTAAATTCCTGGAATTTTATGATGATTAGAAAATTCTTAAATAATAAAAATAGGGGCCTACTAAAGAGACGCCCTCCAGGATAACTGGACGCCCTGCTTACGGGCCGTAAGGCCCTTCACGGGCCGTATGGTCTGTCGCAAGTCAAATCGGTCATTCAGAAACGTAATTCAAAAACGTAACGGCCCGTGATACGATCACGGTCGTATTTCTTTACGGCCCGTGAATTTCTTCACGACCCGTATGGAATTCGTCTTACGGGCCGTGAACTTACTTACGGGTCCTAGTTTCACTTTTAATAATTTGACGAGATATATTATTCCTCGTTTTTCGTGTAATTTTGTATTTATTACGTTATTGATATGACGTAATATTTCTCGATAGTCGTGTAAATTTGTATTTATTACATTATTTGATATGACGTAATATTCCTCGATATTCGTGTTAATTATGTGACGAGATGCAATATTCCATTTCACTACTATATAAACGTTAGTTTATAAATTCATTCATTCATAATTCAACGATATAAATTCATTTCATTTCAACTACTACATAAACGCAATATTCCATTTCAAGTACTATATAAACGTTAATATCTAACGTTACGATGTCTTTCTGGGATAACAACTATTTATTCGGTTCGGAATCTAACTATTACCCTCAGGAGGGTTACGGTTATTACGATGAGGCTGCTTCAAACTATCCAGGACAGTTCGCGTCCAATTACGGCGGGAATGACAGCGGCGATGACGGGGGTGATAACGGTGGCGATAGCAGCGGGGATAATGATGGTTCTGGTTCTGGTAAAAAGGGTTTATACGACACGAATCAGGTTATAAGATATATCATATTTAATTTTACTTTCATTTTACTATCATTTAGTAATAACTAACTAAAAATATTAAATTGATTAGGTTTTCTCATCTCGTGAATAATTAGTTGATTGGGCAACTAACGTGGGGCGAGATAATGGGTTCGTTATTGTCACCAAACGTTCAAAAAGAAATTCGAATGGTTTGGTGGTTAAAATTTGGTTGAAATGCGATCGGGGTGGTGTATATAAGGGAGCATCCACTCTAAGAAAAAGTGGCACGAAAAAAACAAACTGTCAATTTGAATTGCAGGGTAAGTACCAGATGCGAGAGATGGGTGGATTATAGTTGTTATGGATGATACTCATAACTATGAACCTGCTGAACACCTGGAAGGACATGCATACGCAATGAGGCTCACCGAAATGAGCTTTCTACTGTAAAGAATCTGACCGAGCAAAATATTGACCCTCGAAACATTCTAGGCACGTTGAGGGAACAAAATCCCAATAACGTGTCTGGGTTACGAACCGTATATAATGCTCGGGCAAAAAAAAAAAGTCCACCAGAATTGGTGAAACCCCAATGCAGGTTTTTTTTTCTATACTACAACAACATCAATATATTTACACCCCTCACATTGAGGAACCGACAAATACCGTCGACGGGGTTTTTTTTATACATCCCACATCTCACACATTATGGCGTGCTTACCCACACGTGCTGATGATTGACACAACATACAAAACTAACTTGTATAAAATGCCTTTTGTTCAAATGGTTGGTGTGACATCCACCCTGAAATCTTTTTCTGTTGCTCACGCATTCATTGATTATGAGCGTGAAGCCAACTTCAGATGGGTGTTAGAGCAACTAAAAGCAACGCTGGAAGATAAGTGTATGGAGCCCCGTGTTATACTAACCGACCGAGACCTCGCTCTGATGAATGCGTCAGAAGAAGTTTTTCCGAGTGCTGTTCGATTACTTTGCAGATGGCATATTTCGGAAAATATTGCTAAACATTGTAAGGCGAGTTTTTCAAATGAAGAGTGGGGTGCTCTTCAGCATGTGTGGTCCGTACTATTAACTCTGAAACGGAGGACATATACGCTTATAATTACGACCGGCTTTATCGCAGATTGGTGTCCAACCATTCAAGTAAGTTTTCTAGTGTTATTCTTAAAAATATATGTATATTACATAAAAATAAGTGCATTTTTTAATAGGAGTGCTGATGTACCTAAAAACAACTGGTTGGACCCCTACAAAGAGAGATTTGTGTCGGCGTGGATAAATAGAAGTTATAACTTCGGTCAGCACACAACGAACCGAGTTGAGAGCCAACATTCGTTGTTGAAAAGTTACCTGAAAGCAACCAATAGCACCCTGGATAGATTTATTCCTTTCATTAATAATATCTTAGCTACCCAGGAAATTGCTATAAAGGAAAGTTTTACCAAAAGCAAAATCATGCTTATGGTGCAGCATAATCATGAAGTGCTTAAATTGCTGCGAGGTAACGTTTCTATTGCGGCTTTGGATATGTTAGTCGGTGAGATTAACAGGATAAATCATCTAATTATATCCAAAGAATCATGTGGCTGTCATCTTTTTACCAGCTTTGGTCTTCCGTGTGCTTGTAAATTAAACAATTACTTTCAAACAGGTTAATGTTCTTTTACGTTTTTTATTTTTTCATGAAAACTTTTATTATATTTTATTTATATATTATTTTATAGGTCAATGTATCCCGCTCGATGCCATTGATGTTTTTTGGAGGAAGCTAGATTTTTCACCCGCGTATATTGTACGGGAGGTTCAAGTAGATGTACATAAAGAGATGGAGATGGTGACAAAACATTTACTTGTCCAACCCGAAAACGTGAAAAGATCTTTGATTAATATTTTCAAATCTTTCGTTACTCCTTCAAAAACGGATAAAAAACCTCCTAAAGTCCAAACAAATACACGGGGTCGTCCAAAAAAAGATAAGCAAAAAGAAACATATAGACGCCCCCAGACATAGTTCATATGTTCAACCGAGAGAAAATTTTGAAGGTCCGCCAACATATTCAAGTTCGGTGGTGAAGTCAAAACAAGGGTCTTTGCAGCGCAGTCAATCCATGTCTTCAAAATCAAGAGCCAAAGATGGATTATCTCAACAGAGTTCCAAGTTTTCATATATCCCGGGCGACGAAGATAAAAACAATTTTTTCCGGTTTAACCGCTGATTCCATCATTCTTTTTCCCGTATATTTCAGGTGCGGATGATGTTTTAGCGGACGGCAATTGTGGTTTTCGTGCTATAGCACTCGCACTGGGATATGGTGAAAATCACTGGCGTTTATACGTACGGAACTTATATCTGAGTTGGATGAAAACAGACATAGGTACGCTGCGATGTTTCCTGATATAAACGAAATAAGGGAATCATTAAACTGGAACGGGTTAGGTGCGGCTCCACATAAAAATTGGATGACAGTGCCACCTGCTACAATCCTTATTGCTAACAGGTCTCGAGTGGTTATGATTTTTATATCAATCGGCAACTCCGCTACTTTTTTCCCGTTCTGGTTATCTCCTCGTGATATCAGTGAACATCATATATTTCAATTGCTTATGTTCAAGATTGCCATTTCATTAGAATTCGATTAGTGGGTGACTATCCAATGCCTGTTCCGAGCAATATTGGCATTTGTACAAAACAGAAAACGCCAATGATTGGAGGCTATATACGGAAGTCGAATTCAAAAATATCTTGAACTAAGGCCCGTAGACCCGGTTGAACATGTAGATTTAGTATAGTTTACACATTTATCAATTCTTTCAATTCTTTATTTATTCAATTCTTTATTGTTGTTGAATTGTAAACATGTAATCTATTATTTATTCTATTCTTTATTGTTGTTGAATTGTAAACATGTAATCAATTCTTTCGTTTTCTAAAGAAAAATGCAATATGAAAATTATCAAATTTTTCTTCAACCTTTGCATTTTGTTTATATGACCTGGGCATTTGGTTAGCAGGATGTTAATGATATGAGATGCATAATATTTGTTGAGATTCAAGTATGTTTTCAGTGCAACTTTTCCGACTGAGATTCAAGTATGTTTATATAATTGCAGAGCCTGGCGTCGGATTTTCTGAAGGATTATATATTTCTTTCTGTGGGACGAGTAGGTTCAAGTACTGATTTTATTATCCAAAAGGTTGATTTAATATTATTCGTACAAACCACTTCCTCCACAAGCACAACCAATTGTAAACATATAATTAAACATTTAAACGTCATCCAAAATAACTCATAATATATAAACATAATTTTTCAATTTTTTTACATGAAAGGTAAATAAAATAATAAATCCTACTATCTATACGTCATGACCACCACCAGCATCACCAACACCAGCACCAGCATCCTCCGCATCACCACCCCCAGCAGCCTCCTCGTCATCACCCGCAGGTCGTCTGACAAACGGAGGCAACTCCGGCCGAGGGGGGAGGTCGATACCCGCGCTAGCAGCAAAAATGACGTACGCATCCGCCATCCATACTAGCAAGGCGTGGTCCTGGCGCTGCAAATGTAGTGACTCCGCCATAAACTCCCCCGTCGGCGGAATCTGCCGAATGATGGTCCTGGGAACAGGCGGTGGCGGTGGGACGGGTGGTCCGGCGTGTGGCTGGGGCTGCGGCTGCTGCTGCGGCGCCGGCTGCTCCTCCTCCTCACCAACGTCCGGCACCGGCTGCCAGACGGTCCGACCACCATCAGTGGACCATCGGAGGTCGTCGCCAAATTTGGCGGCAATCCCCATGGCCATGACGGTCTGTCGACCCAAAATCCGAGGCGGCGTGTCCGTAGTCTGCCTCGCAATTAGGGCGTCCGTAAACAACCCTAAGCGCGAGGCAATGACGGTGATGTACGAGCCGCAAACAATCGGGCTATCCATATGCAAAACAATCAAACAATAGGCATAATTATGAATCGCATAATAGATAATACTTATTTGTTAACAATTAGTAGAAATATTTTTTACCTTGCCCTGAATGACGCTCAAAAAATAGGCGGCCATGCAGTGAGCTAGATTCACCCGTCTGGGTGAAAGCAAGGCCCTCAAAAAAAATAAGTCAAGGAGCGACACCTGCTCCATGCTCTGGTCTCTGCCGGTAATGGTGCCGGCAATGCACCGGTGTAGATACCGGTGCAAAGGATCCCTAATAGAGGTCTCCCTAATGGCGCCCTCCCACGGCTGGTCGGAAATGGTCGGCCACCATCCGACCAAAGGAGCCGGCTCCGACTGGACCTCGTCAGAATAAAACGAGGATCCTCCGTCTCCTCGTGGGTGTAAAACCCAAGAGTCACCGCCCACTGGGCGAGGGTGAACTCGTACCTACCGTCCCCAGCATAAATCGAACCGCTATGTGCTGGCGGGGTCCTGATCCTCAAAGGCGGGAGTGAACTGAAACGTACACAAAAACTACAACGTCAACTCCCGGTAGCCCCTCTTCGATCCCAAATCAACATCCGCCTCCACGGCGTCTCTCCGTCCAGCCCGATGATATCCTGGGCACGTGCTATGTCTCCGACCTCCTCCAGCACGTCCCAGTCGATGGTGCGTGTCCCCTTCAGGGGACGTCCAATCAGCTTCCACAACTTTTGCCGTGGCTGGGTCTCCCTCGGAAAACGAAGATCAGGGTGTGGGTCCAGAAAGTCACCCTGACCCTCGGGCTCAGTCTCCGGACGTGTACGTTTGCGGGGCGGCATAATCTGCAAAAAAAAAAAAAAAAATTCACCAGAAAAAAAAAGGGTTACGGCCCGTGAAGATCCCTCACGGCCCGTAACCCACTGAAGTTTCAAAGGGTTACGGCCCGTAAAGGAGGGTCACGGCCCGTAACCCTTTGAAAATTCAAAAGGTTACGGCCCGTAAAGGAGAGTCACCGACCGAGACCTCGCTCTAGAATACAGTTCGTCTGCCATAAATCTTCGGAATCTAAAGCAAGCATCCTGTAAGCTAACCTCTTGCCACTCTAAAGATCTATTTTGAACCAATCTACGCAATAACTTACAAATTACAACTCCCGAATCTCGACCAATATGACCGGCGTTAGGGGGCCAAACGGTTTCACCCGATACCACCAGTTCTTCGATTTCTTCTTGTCCGGAGTGCTGCCAATATTGTATACGTGACAGAAAATGTAAAAGTACGATTCGAATTGTACGAAAATCGTTCGCGCATTACGATGAATGCACCATGAATCATCACACGTATTTGGTCGGCATTCGTATGGAGAATATATACGAACTTGTAGTGAGTCCATAGAAATCTTAAAAAGATACCAATTTTCTTCGTCATCAGTCATTGGTACGTAAACCTACAAAACAATTTAATTCACGGTTATAAATTTATGATTTTTATTGTAAAACATGAAAACAGTATTACCGTATCAACTTCCCATAACGCGGGATATAGACAGTCACTCCCGTCTCCATATTCGTTACCATTAACGGACCCCGAGTATATTAAGTTAAACCACTCAAATGGGAGAATCGTCCAACGATCATTACCCGGCAACTCTTCGGTTCTACGTATTTCTTCGTATCTCCATATTGTGAGTCTATTTGTCCACGCCCGAACATGCTATAAAACAACAACTTTTTAATTGTTAGAATTTTAAAATAAAATAAATATATAAAAAACTCTAAATCATACCTCTGTACCTAAAGACACGTTTCCGAGTAATTCACGCCAAAATTGTAACGGAATATCGGAATGACCCATGTAATACACTCTACATGTTTGGGAGTCATCGTTACGTATAAAGTGAATAATATTCTGAGACCAGTTCCTCCCGTTCTGCCAATTATGGTTATCTATTGGATCGGGAATACTTTCCACAATATCTCGTGAGTTTGAAGATGACTCATTTTGACGTCTTCTCCTACCTCCACGAGAAGACATTTTAACTGTTTCGTTTCTCACTAACCATATAACAAGTCATATATATAACGGTTTATATAGAATCTTAAATCGAATCAAGGAATAATACGTCGCGTCACATAATTATAAAATTTAAAAGTGCACGCAAAACGAGGAAAGTAAATTCTCAGAAGGACAATTACGGCCCGTGAAGGACCTCACGGGCCGTTATGTAGGTAGTTAACGGGCCGTGTGGGCGGTCGTTTACGGGCCGTTTGTTCCTACACGGGCCGTGATTAAATGCAGTTGAGAGAATTAAAGTTCGAACCCGTCACGGCCCGTAAGGACCTTCACGGGCCGTGAAGAAAGTCAAAGGGCGTTTCTTTAACACCTGACAGGGTGTTTGATTAGGTGGAGCCTAAAAATAACATGATATGATGACAAGTTTGTTAAAAGAAGTTTATGCAGAAAAAATCTGTGAGATGAACATAATGATGACATGTGGTATCATACGTCATTATTTATTCTAAGTAGAATTTATAAATACTCACAACCCTTGAATTAACCATACATCAAAGTATCAAACCATTATATTTTTACTCTTAATTTCATAAAGACATAATTACCGTTATTTCGTGTTAATTTTTATACCTTTTATATAATATTTATAATAAAACATAACTGTCACATATACATGTAAGCCTATTAGACGTAGTGATGACAATAAAAACCAATCACGATGAGAATGCCTGAAATTCAAGACATCTGAGACGGGTATGTGATTGTGTAAGTGGACATGAGATCGAGTATGAGAATAATTTTTATTTATTTCATGAGTATAGGATTGGTATTGGATTGCATTGATACCCGTTTAACCGACCTGATTATCCGATTAATCATACCTATTTACCCGATTATATGTCACACCCCCAAACCACGGCGGTTTCCCGCGGGGTGCGAACGTCATGGTTTCATAGTCACTGATCGACCACTACATGGTTTTGTAAAACATACGTCTCAAATAAGTTTAAGATACATCATTGTTTTAGAATTAAATTTGCGTAAGCAATAGTAATAAGGTAAATTGTTTTCAAACATGACAGATACGAAAATGAATGTCCCAAACAGCATGAATGACCCTAAACATGAGATGATCCATGCTAGTTTAACTTCGTGCATCTATCAATTACCTGAAAAAACATGCATGAAAAATGTCAACATAATGTTGGTGAGTTCACAGGTTTTAAGTAATAATAATAGCGTAAAGGACCACAATACTTTCTATGATTTGATTCTTGTACATACAATGCTACAAATTATATAAGCGCCGCAACCGAAGCTAGACTGTAACTGTAATAAATTGCCCCTACCCATGCCTACCGTGAGATGGGTGTGAACAGGCTAATAATGCACCCGTTTAGACCTCCAGTCAAGGTTAGGGTAATTAACCCGGGTGGGGTAGTCAAACCCAATAGTACTATCCATGATTACATCGCTTCGGGAAATAAACTAACGGTTCGATAACAGGGGACTTTACACGGCAAGTAAACAACTTATACAACATGTGAAATCATTGACAAGTAAATGTGTCCAAGAAATTTGTAATTTGCATGTAATTTCCCCCAAAAAGGAAAATAAGTGAAAATGGGGCCGTGAAACTCACCTGTAATGCACGCGTGAATACTAGCAATAGTCTGTATGTATGATTGGTGTAGGAATCTCCTAAAAAAATCACAATATATTCATGAGGGCATGATTACTAACCCTAGATGGTCATGCATAACTCATCCACAAAATTAGTTTTGAAAATGTCACTTGACTAGTTAGACACGTCGAGTCGTAAATGTTTTATTTAGATTCTTGTCTTCATATTTATCTTTCTAAAAGTACATAATGTATTGAATGTGTTTTATATTAAGTATAATGGTATTATACTTTCCATGTGTATGGGTTTCCTTTTTACCAAATATCTCCAAAAGTTTACTTTATCTAAATATGGGCATTTGACAGAATCAAGGGGATTTTTGGGTCTGGTTGTCATCCTCTTTTTATAATACAAAGAATTTTTATAAAATCTGATACTTTTGTCACATCTATATCTATGTCTTAGGATTCCAAAAAGGTATAGCTTGTAACATGTAACTAAGTTTAAGTGCCTCGAAATGGTTCATGAAGCAACGGATGTCAGTGCAGTATTTTTCTGTACATGTCTATGGAATTCACCTTTTTAAGGGGTCAAACCTTACATTCACAAATAGAGCCTATGTTACTTTTAAACCTAACACCTTAAGCTAAGTTACCACAGAAGGAAAATCTCCATTTTATTAATTTAGTATAACTTATGCCTCAATCTTTCTGCCCTATCTATTCTGCCAAAAATTCAGGTTCAACACTTTAATCATGTTTGTACGTTTTGGATAGGTTATACTCATCTAAAAATTTCAAGGTTGTATGAGTTAAAAACTAGACATCCTAAAGTTAATGTTAGGCTCAAGAAATGGTTCATTTGACCATGTTTAGGTCGAGTTATGGTGTTGAAAACACAGAACATGAATCTGCCAGAAAATGTCTTACATGTTTTGTTACTTTTTAAACTTTGCTAGAGCACTTTTGGATGAGTTAGTGAATATGAACACATCATGATGATGTGTAGAAGATTAGAGAAAAGGTGCTAACCTTAAACAAGCAAGGACAAAGAGATGGTAGTCTTGAAATGCAAAGAAAAGAAGACTTATCCTTTGAACTAAGAACCAAATAAGAAAAAGTGGAGAAGATGTTGTAGGATGCTTGGAAGCTAAAAAATCACTTGATCTTCAACCAAAGGCACTTGAATCACCAAAGTTTTATAGAAAATGAGTTGAAAATGGAATGATATGGTGGTGATGAGGTCTTGGATGAAATTTGAAGGGAGGAGGGAAGAGAAGGGAAGTTGGTGAAATATGTAGGTGAATTATGAAGTGAGTCTTGTTTTATAATGTCATATACTTGTAAGACTAATTTAAGACTTGACAACTCTCACTTTTGGTCAAATTTGAGGAAGAAACAGAGTGTCCATAATTAGAATGGAAGACATGTTTCTTTAATCACTTGGAAAGTAGTTGCATCAAAATGGAAACTCTTGGATTTACAAGTTAACCAAGAATCTCTTCATGAAAAGGAGAAAAGAAAAAAAGATGAGGTGATGGGTGGGGTGGACGGTTATGGGGGGTGGGAAATGAGTTTATTTTTCAATTTTATATAGTATTGGGTATTTGGGTGGTATTTCTTGCATTATAGTAATTTATATATACTTTAATATTTTTACTCTTTAATTTTTAAATTACATTAAAGTTGCATAAGTACTTGTATAATATCATATCATTTAATATTTATGGTATGTTAATGATACCTCATGTATTTAGTAATTGCGTTATAAGGATTCGTTCCGGGTAAAAATATCAATTTACGCGATTAGGTTTATTTATAAATTTGAGTTTTTCCAATGTATTTAATTTGAAATCTAAAATACTTTGAAATAATGGAATCTAAAATACTTTGAAACACCTTAAAGTATTTATTAGTGCACATATATTAATTATCACCAACGTTCGTACGTGTGCCGGTTTTATCGCGTGTAAAAAAATGGTAATTACGCCGAATAATCGATGCATGAAATGTTATGCATGAAATTTGTAATGCATGAAATGACTTCAATAATTGAAATTCAATTGAAAATCAAGTATTATAGGTGTAATTATAACCAAGTAAAGGTCGGGTATCGACCTGAAATTTCCGGTTGTCACATACTCCCCATGTTAAAAAGAATTTCGTCCCGAAATTCAGTTAGGGTTGCTTGCAGATGCTAGGGTTTCAAACAAGTAAGGGTAGTTGAGATTCATTTGATCTTCGCATTCCCAAGTAAATTCAGGTCCTCTTCTGGAACTCCATCGGACCTTCACTATAGGAATGCGACTTCATTTCATATTCTTTACCTCTCGATCTAGGATCTCCACGGGCTTCTTAATAAAATCAAATTGTTCATCAATCTGATCCTTATCGAGTGGTATAACCAGAGTTCATCTGACAGGCACTTCTTCAGATTTGAAACGTGGAAAGTGTCATGAACACTACTAAGTTCTTGAGGAAGTTTTAGCTTGTAAGCTAAGGACTAATCCTGGCTAAGATTTCAAATGGTCCAATGCATCTAGGGTTTAGCTTACCACGTTTGCCAAAACGAATGACTCCTTTCCATGGTGAGACTTTAAGTAGAACCTTATCTCCCATTTGGAATTCCAATGGTTTCCGGTTCTGAATCTGAGCGATCTTTTCTGTGGTCTCGCATATGATCTCAGGACCAGTGAGTTGACTATCGCCAACCTCTGTCCAACACAGTGGTGATCGACACTTCCTTCCGTATAGTGCTTCAAACGGTGCGGCTTTGATACTGGTATGATAGCTATTATTGTAAGAAAACTCAGCTAAGGGTAGACGAGTATCCCAACGGTTTCCAAATTCTATCACACAAGCCCTAAGCATGTCTTCCAATGTCTGAATGGTCCATTTGCTCTGACCATCTGTCTGAGGGTGGTATGTGGTACTCATATCCAACCGTGTACCCAAGGCCTTTTGTAATGATTGCCAAAATCTCGAGGTAAATCGACTGTCTCGATCAGAGATAATGGAGATCGGTACTCCATGTCTCGAAACAACCTCCTTGAGATAAACCCTCATCAACCTTTCCATTTTATCAGTTTCTTTAATTAGTAGGAAGTGAGCAGACTTTGCCAGTCGATCCACAATTACCCAAATCGTATCACAACCGGTGGATGTCTTGGGTAGTTTTGTGATGAAATCCATGGAAATCTGCTCCCATTTCCATTGTGGAATCTCCGGTTGGTGCAGTATTCCGGATGGCTTATAATACTCCGCCTTAACCTTTGAACACGTGAGGCACCTGCTAACATAGGTGGCAATGTCAGCTTTCATGTTAGGCCACCAGTATAACTCCTTCAGGTCCTGATACATTTTATCAGAGCCCGGATGGATGGAGTATCTAGATTTGTGTGCCTCGTTCATCACAAAATCCCTTAAGTTTCTAAAATTTGGTACCTAAATTCGATTCATGAAGTAGCGAGTTCCATCAGACTTGATCTCAAATTGTTTATCCATGTCGCGAATGGATTCTTCATTCAAATTCTGTTCCTTTAGTGCTTCAGACTGAGCATCACGAATTTGAGTAGTTAGACTCATATGAATCGTCATTCCTAACGCTCGCACCCGTAAAGTTTTGGTTCATTCTTTCCTGCTCAGAGCGTCTGCTACAACATTCGCTTTTCCAGGACGATAGCGAATCTCACAGTCATAATCGTTTAGTAACTCAACCCACCTGCGTTGTCTCATGTTTAGTTCCTTCTAATCGAAGATGTGCTGAATGCTTTTGTGATTGGTGAATATAGTACACTTGGTACCATACAGGTAGTATCGCCATATCTTTAGTGCAAAAACAATAGCTCCTAATTTGAGGTCGTGAATGGTGTAGTTTTTCTCATGCACTTTCAATTATCGTGATGCGTAAGCAATAAATTTTTCGTGTTGCATTAGGACACAGCCAAGTCCTTGTTGTGATGCGTCGCAGTACACCACAAAACCATCATTTCCCTCTGGTAGAGATAGAATTGGTGCGCAACACAGTTTCTGCTTTAACAATTGAAACGCTACATCTTGCTTATCACCCCAATCAAATTTTTTCTCTTTCAAAGTCATGGTTGTCAGTAGTTGGGCTATTTTGGAGAAATTTTCGATAAAGCGTCGGTAATAGCTTGCCAAACCTAGGAATTGTCGCACCTCAGTCGGGGTCTTAGGTGCTTCCCAGTTGTTAATGGCCTCTATCTTGGATGGGTCAACATGTATTCCCTTCTCGTTAACCACATGCCCGAGAAATTACACTTCTCGGATCGAGAAGTCGCATTTTGAGAATTTTGCGTATAATTTCTCATTCTTGAGTAGCTCCAATATTAACCTTAAATGTTGTTCGTGCTCATCCTTGGCTCGTGAATATATCAAAATGTCATCGATGAAGACGATTACGAATTTATCCAAGTAGGTTTTGCACACTCTATTCATGAGATCCATGAATACAGCTGTGCATTGGTTATCCCAAATGGCATGACCATGAACTCGTAATGACCACAACGAGTTCGAAATGCAGTCTTGGTGATGTCTTCCCCTTGGATTCGTAATTGGTGATATCCTGGATGTAAGTCAATCTTCGAGTAGTAACTAGATCCTTGAAATTGGTCAAATAAGTCGTCAATTCGAGGGAGAGGGTACCGGTTCTTAATAGTGAGTTTGTTTAACTCTCGGTAGTCGATGCACATTCAAAAAGATCCATCCTTCTTCTTAACAAATAAAACTGGGGCTCCCAGGGTGAGAAACTTGGTCTTATGAATCATTTATCTAACAACTCTTGTAATTGATTAGACAACTCTTGTATCTCTGACGGTGCTAGTCGGTATGGGGATCGTGTTACTGGAGCAACTCCAGGTACCAGGTCAATTCGAAATTCAACTTGCCTTTAAGGAGGAAGTCCGGGCAAGTCCTCGGGAAAGACTTCCGAATAGTCTCGCACGATGGGTATATCCTCGATTCTTTTCTTTTCGGTTTGCTTCTCCACTACGTGCGCCAAGATTGCATGATAGCCCTTTCGTAAGTACTTCCGAGCCTTCATACATGAAATGATCCTTAGCATAGTACCGCACTTTTCTCCTTGAATCGATATTGTCTCTCCACTCGGAAGTGGAATGCGAACAATTTTCTCACGACAAACATTTCCGCTTGACTTTTCGATAATCAATCTATGCCAATAATGATATCGAAACTCCCAAGAGTTACGGGTAATAAATCTATATTGAACGAGTGATCCACTAATTTCAAAGTGCATCATTGTAATAAATTAATTTACCATCAGTTAAGCCTATCGTATACTTACAATCTAAATATATCAGTGTAATTATATGTAACAACTAAAACTGCTAGTAACAAAACTCCTGTCGACATCCGTATTGAAGAAAATATAAATCAGGATACGAACTCACTTATTAGGTGTGTGCAAATGAAGCACATCCATAAGGTGAGTCTAGTAGGTTGCAATGAAGGTGGTGATAGTGTCGGAACGATACAATGGTGGATATCTGCAGCCACTAGCTCAGGAATAGTAGCCACAGGGGTGGGTTAGCAAGCTCAGAAGTTAGATCATAAGAATCTATGTCAGGAATCCGGGGAGTATGATCAGTAGGCTGAGAGGCTGAATCAGTAGGCTGGGGAATAGGCTCGACCGGCTATGGAACAGAGTCAACAGAATGAGGAATGGACTGAGTAGGCTCCGGATCAGAATCCACTGGGTCGGTGTTGGCCGTTTTGAGACAGAATCATTATCTCATAATCAAGGTCGACTACCTCAGTGTCGGCTGGCAGAGGGGTGAAATTAGTAGGATTGGGAAGGGTATCGACTGGCTCGGGGGCTGGGTCAGCTGGCTGGGCATCAGTGGCCGTATGGCTAGGTTCAAGTGGTGGCTCGATAAAAATGTATGACTCGGTCACTGGAATGGCCATCAGAATCATCGGTCTAATAATGCGTGTGACTCCTGGAATGAGCTCCTCGGGAGACTAGCATGAATCTAGGGTACAGACATCCACCAATATGTGCCTGGGGGAGGGGGAGGTAACCTAGAATATCAGGTTGTGGGTATGGCCTTAGTGGTGTCATAAATGAGATCCGTAGTAGGAGGGGACAACAGTAGGAGAAGGTGCATGGGTCTCGGCCTCGGTGGGGTTAGTAGGCTGGTGCACGACGTCGGTCGTAGGGGTCGGGATGGCAGACGTAGATCCTGTGAACAAGGTCAAAGATGTCGGCTCATACTCCTCATCTGAGTAAAACAGCGTAGATCGGCGTCGACATAGATGACTTCTCTATGACAAGGCAACGCACAAGTACAATTTAATATGAGTAAGGTTAATGCATGTGACATTTGACCCGTTTTGAATTGTGAAACCGAACCCGATTGGGCGATTATCAATGAAACAATCCCGTTTTCACTTTTATTGTTGGCTTAATGAATTGTATGAAACCCTTATGACGTTTATCAAATTCCTCAAATTATTTAATAAGTTTCACAAACTTAATTAAATGTTGTAAATATATATATATATATATATATATATATATATATGTATATATGGGAACTCACCACAATTGAATCCATCAGATAAAGTCTCCTCCATAATGGTTTCTCATTATTTTATTGAGTGGAGTAGGTTAATCATTAGATGAACATGATAATTGAGTGTAGTGGGTTAATCATCATATTTATGTGGTGCACATTTGATATGAAAAACTATAAATATGTGTGTCTTTGGTTGATGATGATCATCCCATCATAAAACATCATATCTCAAAACAAATAGAGATTAGAGAGTTGTGAGATACAAATATTGTTTCATTCAATCAATTGCCTTGCCGTTTTATTCGAGACGCAAGATGTTGAGGATCGTCTGAAGTTTTTTCGGTGGTATCTTTTCTCGTTCTCTTATTATTCCATATACTTGATGCACTATTAATTATTTATTATTTTAAAATAACTATTACTTAATTAATAATCTAAATGTTTATTTTTACATTAATAATCAAACAAATAAAACAAGTGTTCTATTTAATAGTTTTAATACTATTAATTTCTGAAAATATGAATTACTTGTTAAACCTAATCTTTATAAACAAAGTTATTCAAATTTAGCAAACATCTTCTTCAAACTGTTAAACAAAACCCAAATCCGACTCGAACCTCTAAACCTAATTCTGATTTACAAATTCATTATGATTTTAACTCTCGAAGCACCATTTCCTTAGGTTTACCTTGAGGGTTTCTTAGGTGTCTAACTCGTTTAAATCAACCTCGATTCATTAATCCAGGTGAGTATTCATAGCCCCTTTTTATTATTATTTCTTATTTGGGGGAACTCATGTGATACAATATTCAATCATGATATTCTATTGTTATTTCATTCTAAATTCAATTCAAGATAGATTCTGTTATTACTTGCAACTATGTGGAACATACTACGATAAACTGAACGGCAGTAGGAACCCTAATACAATCAATCAATCAATTTTGATATCAATGGTAGATCTACTGGTTTGGATAACCCACCCCACATGAATAGTCGAGTGGTGATTGTGCCGGAGGCAGATAGTCAATCTATGGTGTATATGTGCAAGTCTATTATATGCAAAATGTCAAGTCAAGGGGTTTATATTGTGCCGGTTTATCTATATGCTCCGCTATTGCATTATAAGTCTTAACATTACCTTAAGAATTGGATTATTTCTCAATCAAACAATCAATCTTTATGTATATCAAACTGTGATTACTCACCAGCTAACTCGTTAGCTGACTTTATTTCTCACATGATTTCAGGACATGCTGCATAGTTGGATTATCTGCAAGCTTACAATTAGGACTTTTGGGCTTAGTTAAAAAAATGAATATCTTTTGTGACTTCAACTGTTGTATTTGCATATGTTAAACTCATGCTATCTTGTAATCTGATTTTAATATTATCTCCACTATTAGACGACCATGTGTTATGAACAATCAATCATCCCCTCGTCCGCTCCGATGATTCCGTCGTCGATCGGGGTGTGACAATGCATAATGTACTAAGGTAGTGCAATGAGCTAAGGTTATAGACTAGGCTCACTAAATGCAACCTAATTCCCAAAAACCAATGGCTCTGATACCAACCTGTCATACCCCAAACCACGGCGGTTTCCCGCGGGGTGCGAACGTCATGGTTTCATAGTCACTGATCGACCACTACATGGTTTTGTAAAACATACGTCTCAAATAAGTTTAAGATACATCATTGTTTCAGAGTTAAATTTGCGGAAGCAATAGTAATAAGGTAAATTGTTTTCAAAACATGATAGATACGAAAATTAATATCCCAAACAACATGAATGGCCCTAAACATGAGATGATCCATGCTAGCTTAACTTGGTGCATCTATCAATTACCTGAGAAAACATGCATGAAAAATGTCAACATAATGTTGGTGAGTTCACATGTTTTAAGTAATAATAAATAGCGTAAAGGACCACGATACTTTCTATGATTTGATTGTTGTACATACAATGCTACAAATAATATAAGCGCCGCAACCGAAGCTAGACTGTAACTGTAATAAATTGCCCCTACCCATGCCTACCGTGAGATGGGTGTGAACAGGCTAATAATGTACCTTTTTAGACCTCCAGTCAAGGTTAGGGTAATTAACCCGGGTGGGGGTAGTCAAACCCAATAGTACTATCCATGATTACCTGGCTTTGGGAAATAAACTAACGGTTCGATAACAGGGGACTTTACACGGTAAGTAAACAACTTATATAACATGTGAAATCATTGACAAGTAATGTGTCCAAGAAAATTTGTAATTTGCATGTAATCTCCCTCAAAAAGGAAAATAAGTGAAAATGGGCCCGTGAAACTTGTAACATCTAGTAATTTTGAAATAATTTAAAGCTAGTTTTATTAATAAAATAATAATAATAATAATAATAATAATGATAATAATAATAATAATAATAATGATAATAATAATAATATTAATAATAATAATAATAATAATAATAATAATAATAATAATAATAATAATAATAATAATAATACTAATACTAAAGTCCAGGGGGCATTTTGTCATTTCTGAAACTTTAAAATAAACTTTTATACATAAAATAATAACTTCTTGAAACCTCAGGGGCCATAAGTGTAAAATTTTTTTAAACCCAAACCCCCCCATCTCTCCCCGTCGCACCGCCGGCCTTCGGCCATCGGCTCCGGCGAGCCCACAACACCCAAATTACGCGGTTTCAACCAATTCAAACGCTCCCGACAGCCTCGCGACAAGGATTCGAACCTGTGGACCCATAGAATTTGAAAATTGAACTCAAATAGGCGGTTTAAAATCGAACCTGCTTAACCCATTCAAAATCAAATTGAATTGAACTCATTCGCCCAAATTACCCCTATATGATAGAGGGCAAACCTTCTAAATCGAACATACAAACCCTCTGTAACCTCAATTTGATCAAACACACACACACATCGAAATCATCATCGTCTTCATCGTGAACCTGCAACTTAGTCGAGGCTACTGTCCAAGCAATTTGGACCAAAATTGACAAGGGGCTTTTGGTCCAGTACACAAATTGAAGCTTCATACTAAATTAATTGAATTATCATCCACGATTGACCCTCGTTCGCTCATTGTGCGACCGCGAGTTGTTCTTCGAAGTGAATACCCCAATCGAACATCGAACAGGTAAATTGAATACATATACAGGAGCGTTTAACCATGGGGAGCAAAAGCCCATGATTGATTGGATTAACAACTTCGAATTCATGTCAATTGGATCGAAATCGAAACTAGGGTTTCGTGGATTTGGAGGAGTTCTGAAAGTGTGTTTAAAAGAAATGGAACCCAGTATAAACCGCGGTCGAGGCCTTGGTTCACTGGTTCCATGCTCACTATCCAACTCAGAGGTCACGGGTTTGAACCCGGTGACCTCCAACATTTTTTTAAACGTTTTTACCACTTTTAAAATATATAAAAAAATCCTAAAAATTATAAAAAAATATTTTTATAAACTTCGTGTAATTTAAACCATGAAGATATTTTCCGTAAATTTATTTACACAAATATCCTTATATTTTATTTAAAATTTTCAAGGGAAGGTTATAGTAAATGTATATTTATAAATTTAAACTTAAAATACTAACTATTATTTCAACCATTGTTTATTTAGTTGATTAAATCGTGTTTATTTTTATTACAAAACCCTAATTAAACTTTATAAATAATAGTAAATTTTTATTAAATGTTATTCTTATTCTATATTTTAAACAAATCGTTTCCAAGAAAATATAAATATATTTCATTTTTTTAAATATAATTAGTTGACAAGCCCCAAATTCGACTTAGAACCCTAAATCATTACGATAAAACTCAAAAATTGTAATTATGTCTATTTAGGTGCCCTGTGACGGTTTACATTGAAACGACGATTATTATACTTCTTATTAACCATCAATAATATACCTATTTGATTAAGTGAGTATTTCTATACCCATTTTATTATTTTCGCACTTTTGGGTGGAACATGTTACATTATAAACATTACACTTGTAAACACGTTGATTCTTGTAAACTTATGATAATTTACTTGTGTGTTGTGATTAGTTGGACCTTGTAGCTACCATGTAATGTCGAATATATGTCCAATCATTAACTATTGCTAGCCTGACGACGTCATAGATCTATGGGCCTGACAAGCCTGCTTGGTTGATCCAAGTACACTTAGCTAATTGTATATACTTTGAACGTTTGACACTTGTAAAACTTTGTCAAGGTTTGATTGTGCATTCTGTCTTACATCCCTAGTTACTTTGTTCTCTAATTTACAACATGAATTGCCATCTTTTATATATACATATGTATTGAAACTATGGAAATCTCACTAACATTATTGTGACCTTTTATTTTTAACATGTTTCAGGAAATACCCAAGCTTTAATTCTACTCTTCAAAGCTTACACATCTAGCAATGGACCTAGATAAATATATGGAATAAACGACTTGTTATGTTTATTTTAAACTTCCTTGAACCTTACGATTGGAAATTTTATGCTTTGAGAAATGCATCCGAATTCCCTTACCGACTGGTGATACCTTAAAGGTCTTTGGGGAGGAATCGTCCCAACGACTCAAACTTATGTCTTGCATTAAAGCCCGCAAATACTTAAGTAAAAACTACATGGCTTTCATGGCATATGTAGTTAATACGAAAGCCAAGGGTAAAGAATTGAAAGACATTCCTGTCGTACGGACTTTCCCGAGGTTTTTCCCGAGGATCTTAAAGGACTACCTCCCGTGCAAGAAGTTGAGTTCAAGATTGACTTAATCCCTGGTGCAAACCCTGTGGCTAAATCACCTTATCGTCTTGCACTGTCTGAAATGTAAGAACTAGCTAGTCAACTGCAAGAGTTGACCGATAAGGTTTTCATTCGCCCTAGTTAGTCACCGTGGGGTGCACCTGTACTGTTTGTGAAGAAGAAGGATGGTTCATTTCACATGTACATAGATTACCGGGAACTCAACAAGCTTACTATCAAAAACCGTTACCTTCTCCCTCGAATCGATGATCTCTTCGACCAACTTCAAGGGGCAACTCAATTCTCAAAGATCGATCTACGTTCTGGGTATCATCAACTACGTGTTCACGATGCTGATATTCCAAAGACCGTTTTTCGTACTCGATATGGACACTACGAGTTCATGGTTATGCCTTTTGGTTTGACCAATGCACTTGCTATGTTCATGGATCTCATGAATCGAGTATGTAAACCGTATTTGGATAAGTTTGTGATCGTATTCATTGATGACATTCTTATTTATTCCAAGACGAAAATCGATCACGAGACGCACTTGCGACAAGTTCTTGAACTTTTGAAGAAAGAGCAATTATACGCCAAGTTTTCCAAGTGTGAATTTTGGTTAGAAGAGGTTCAATTCTTAAGGCATGTGGTGAATAGCCAAGGAATTCACGTCGATCCTGCAAAAATTGAAGCAGTGAAAAATTGGTGTGTTCCCACAACCCCAACCGAAGTTCGTTCTTTTCTGGGCTTAGTGGGATATTACCGTAGGTTCATAGCGAATTTCTCAAAGATTGCTAAACCCTTAACGGCACTAACCCAAAAGAATCGGCTCTTTGAATGGGGACCTGAGCAAGAAGAGGCCTTCGAGACATTAAAATGCAAGTTGTGTAACGCTCCTATTCTCACACTTCCCGAAGGAAATGATGACTTTACCGTATATTGCGATGCCTCAAATCAAGGTCTTTATTGTGTTCTCATGCAACGAGGCAAAGTTATAGCATACGCGTCGAGGCAATTGAAGGTTCATGAGGTAAACTACACAACTCACGATCTTGAACTTGGTGCTGTGGTTTTCGCTTTGAAGATTTGGCGACATTATCTTTATGGGACACAATGCATAGTTTACACCGATCATAAAAGTCTCCAACACATGTTCAACCAAAAAGATCTCAACATGAGACAAAGACGTTGGATCGAGTTGATCAGCGACTACGACTGTGACATTCGCTATCATCCTAGAAAGGCGAATGTTGAAGCCGACGCGCTGAGTCGCAAGGTCCATAACAAAACCGCCTCACTTCAAGAAATCCGAGATCGAAGACAATGGTTTGACACGTTAACGGAATTTGATATCGAGGTTCATGTGGATGTTAACGAGGCTACTATCATGCTCCAAAACATAAGGATTGATAGTGATCTCGAGTTATGCATTCGCAAGGCTCAACAAGCGGCATTAACCGACGAAGGAAAAGATGAAGATTTGGTGTCTAACGTACGGTCACAACTGGAGGCAAAATCAAACGACTTGTGGTACTTTCTGAATCGACTTTGGATCCCTAATCGTGATAACCTTCGTCACTTCATTATGAACGAAGCTCATCACACCCGATATTCTATTCACCCTGACTCCGATAAGATGTACATGGACTTGCGTAGTCAATATTGGTGGCCTGGGATGAAGAAAGATATCGCGACTTATGTATCCAAATGTCTCACGTGTGCAAGAGTCAAAGCCGAGCATCAACGACCAAGTGGTTTACTTGAACAACCCGAAATCCCTATGTGGAAATGGGAACATATATCCATGGATTTCATAACCAAGTTACCTCGCACTCCTCGTGGTCATGATAGTATATGGGTAATTGTGGACCGTTTGACTAAGACGGCACATTTCATACCTATACGAGACACATACAAAGTTTCAAGACTAGCTCGTATATACATTGACGAAATTGTGAGTCGTCATGGCGTACCGTTGCACATCATTTCCGATCGAGATGCTCGTTTCACTTCGCACTTTTGGTTGTCTATGCAAGAACTCTTGGGTACTCTGTTGGATTTAAGTACGGCTTACCATCCTCAAACTGATGGTCAAACTGAACGAACAATCCAAACCCTCGAGGATTTGCTATGATTATGTGTCCTTGACTTTGGTGGTGATTGGGATACGCACTTACTGCTCGCGGAATTTTCGTATAACAATAGTTATCACTCGAGTATCAAGATGGCACCGTTTGAAGCACTTTATGGTCGTAAATGCCGATCACCGATCTGTTGGACCAACATTGGTGAAAATTTTATCACTGGTCCTGAACTTATACAAGAAACGACCGATAAAGTCGCTACAATCCGCAAAAACCTTGAAGTGGCAAGAAGTTGACAAAAGAGTTATGCCGATAAGCATCGTAAGCCGTTGGAGTTTCAAGTTGGTGATATGGTTCTTCTTAAGGTTTCACCATGGAAAGGTATTATTCGCTTTGGAAAGAAGGGCAAACTAGCTCCAAGATTTGTAGGACCATTCAAAATCCTTAAAAGGATTGGGAAAGTGGCTTATAAACTAGAACTACCTTCCGACCTTAGTAGAGTTCACCCTGTGTTTCATGTCTCAAATTTGAGAAAGTGTTTGGCCGATGAGAGTCTGCATATTCCACTGGAAGACATTCAGATCGACGAGTCATTGCACTTTGTTGAGAAACCTGCTGAGATTATGGACCGAACCCTGAAGAGGACTAGAACCACAACTACTCCAATTGTCAAGGTTCGTTGGGAAAATAAGTGCGGAGCTGAGTTCACGTGAGAGCGCGAGGATCATATGAAGAAGAGATACCCGCATTTGTTCGCTTAGTTCATTCTTAATTTCGAACGAAATTCTTTAAAGTACGGGAGACTGTAATATCTTGTATTTTTACAATAATTAAAAAAAATTAACGTTCATTCTTAATCAACGTGAAAGCTTATAATAGAAGCCACACACTTTAGGCCCTCTTTTTACCTCCAATGGCTCTACCATTGCACATAAAGTAAACACTAAAGCAGCCAGCTTAATCGATGATGAATTTTCTTCTTTTGATACCTCATCAAAACTTGAAAGTTCTTCAAAAAGTACCTCAGAAAATGAAAACACAAACTGCATCAAGAAAGAAAACGAGAATCACTATGATCTACCTGTGACTTCATGCTCACCTTCTGATTCACCTGGGAACGTGAGGACCAAATGAAATCCAAGCATCCTCATCTTTTCGTCTCAGCCTCCTCGTGAACAAATTTCGAGACGAAATTTCCTAAAGTAGCGGAGACTGTAACATCTAGTAATTTTGAAATAATTTAAAGTTAGTTTTATTAATAAATAATAATAATAATAATAATAATAATAATAATAATGATAATAATAATAATAATGATAATAATAATAATAATAATATATAATAATAATAATAATAATAATAATAATAATAATAATAATAATAATACTAAAGTCCAGGGGGCATTTTGTCATTTCTGAAACTTTAAAATAAGCTTTTATACATAAAATAATAACTTCTTGAAACCTCAGGGGCCATAAGTGTAAACTTTTTTTAAACCCAAACCGCCCCCCCATCTCTCCCCGTCGCACCGCCGACCTCCGGCCATCGGCTCCGGCGAGCCCACAACACCCAAATTACGCGGTTTCAACCAATTCAAACGCTCCCGATAGCCTCGCGACAAGGATTCGAACCTGTGGACCCATAGAATTTGAAAATTGAACTCAAATAGGCGGTTTAAAATCAAACCTGCTTAACCCATTCAAAAATCAAATTGAATTGAACTCATTCGCACAAATTACCCCTATATTATAGAGGGCAAACCGTCTAAATCGAACATACAAACCCTCTGTAACCTTAATTTGATCAAACACAAACACACACATCGAAATCAATCATCGTCTTCATTGTGAACCTGTAACTTAGTCGAGGCTACTGTCCAAGCAATTTGGACCAAAATTGACAAGGGGCTTTTGGTCCAGTACACAAATTAAAGCTTCATACTAAATTAATTGAATTATCATCCACGATTGACCCTCGTTCGCTTATTGTGCGGCCACGAGTTGTTCTTCGAAGTGAATACCCCAATCGAACATTGAACAGGTAAATTGAATACATATACAGGAGCGTTTAACCATGGGGAGCAAAAGCCCCATGGTTGATTGGATTAACAACTTCGAATTCATGTCAATTGGATCGAAATCGAAACTAGGGTTTCGTGGATTTGGGGGAGTTTCTGAAAGTGTGTTTAAAAGAAATGAAACCCAGTATAAACCGCGGCCGAGGCCTTGGTTCACTGGTTCCATGCTCACTATCCAACTCAGAGGTCACGGGTTCGAACCCGGTGACCTCCACATTTTTTTAAACGTTTTTACCACTTTTAAAATATATAAAAAATCCTAAAAATAATAAAAAATTATTTTTATAAACTTCGTGTAAATAAACCATGAAGATATTTTCCGTAAATTTATTTACACAAATATCCTTATATTTTATTTAAAATTTTAAAGGGAAGGTTATAGTAAATGTATATTTATAAATTTAAACTTAAAATACTAACTATTATTTCAACCATTGTTTATTTAGTTGATTAAAAATTTGTTTATTTTTATTACAAAACCCTAATTAAACTTTATAAATAATAGTAAATTTTTATTAAATGTTATTCTTATTCTATATTTTAAACAAATCGTTTCCAAGAAAATATAAATATATTTCATTTGTTAAAATATAATTAGTTGACAAGCCCCAAATTCGACTTAGAACCCTAGCCCTCGTTGGTTCGTTAAAATCATTACGATAAAACTCAAACTTGTAATTATGTCTATTTAGGTGCCCTGTGACGGTTTACATTGAAACGATGATTATTATACTTCTTATTAACCATCAATAATATATCTATTTGATCAAGTGAGTATTTCTATACCCATTTTATTATTTTCGCACTTTTGGGTGGAACATGTTACATTATAAACATTATACTTGTAAACACGTTTGATTCTTGTAAACTTACGGCAATTTACTTGTGTGTTGTGATTAGTTGGACCTTGTAGCTACCATGTAATGTCGAATATACGTCCAATCATTAACTATTGCTAGCCTGGCGACGTCATAGATCTATGGGCCTGACAAGCCTGCTTGGTTGATCCAAATACACTTAGCTAATCGTATATATTTTGAACGTTTGACATTTGTAAAACTTAGTCAAGGTTTGATTGTGCATTCTGTCTTACATCCCTAGTTACTTTGTTCTCTAATTTACAACATGAATTGCCATCTTTTATATATACATATGTATTGAAACTATGGAAATCTCACCAACATTATTGTTGACCTTTTATTTTTAACATGTTTCAGGAAATACCCAAGCTTAAATTCTACTCTTCGAAGCTTACACATCTAGGAATGGACCTAGATAAATATATGGAATAAACGACTTGTTATGTTTATTTTAAACTTCCTTGAACCTTACGATTGTAATAGTACTATTGGAATTTATGATTAATATATATATTCGGTATTTTTAATAGCGTTATGTGGCTGTGAACGATCTTAACTCTCACTCCTCGACGTTTCCGCCGTCAAGGTTGGAGAGTGACAAAACTCACCTGTAATGCACGCGTGAATACTGGCAATAGTCTGTACGTATGATTGGTGTTGGAATATCCTAAACAAAATCACAATATATTCATGAGGGCATGATTACTAACCCTAGATGGTCATGCATAACTCATCCACAAAGTTAGTTTGAAAATGTCACTTGACTAGTTAGACACGTCGAGTCGTAAATGTTTTATTTAGATTCTTGTCTTCATATTTATCTTTCTAAAAGTACATAATGTATTGAATGTGTTTTATATTAAGTATAATGGTATTATACTTTCCATGTGAATGGGTTTTCTTTTTACCAAATATCTCCAAAAGTTTACTTTATCAAAATATGGGCATTTGACAGAATCAAGGGGATTTTTGGGTCTGGTTGTCATCCTCTTTTCATGGTACAAAGAATTTTTATAAAATCTGATACTTTTATTATATTAGATCTATGTCTTAGGATTCCAAAAAGGTATAGCTTGTAACATGTAATTAAGTTTAAGTGCCTCGAAATGGTTCATGAAGCAACGGATGTCAGTGCGGCATTTTTCTAGTACATGTCTATGGAATTCACCTTTTTAAGGGGTCAAACCCTACATTCACAAATAGAGACTATGTTACTTTTAAACCTAACACCTTAAGCTAAGTTACCACAGAAGGAAAATCTCTATTTTATTAATTTAAGCATAACTTATGCCTCAATCTTTCTGCCCTATCTATTCTGCCAAAAATTCAGGTTCAACACTTTAATCATGTTTGTACGTTTTGGATAGGTTATACTCATCTAAAAATTTCAAGGTTGGATGAATTAAAAACTAGACATCCTAAAGTTAATGTTAGGCTCAAGAAACAGTTCATTTGACCATGTTTAGGTCGAGTTATGGTGTTGAAAACACAGAACATGAATCTGCCAGAAAATGTCTTACATGTTTTGTTACTTTTTAAACTTTACTAGATCACTTTTGGATGAGTTAGTGAACCTAAACACATAATGATGATGTGTAGAAGATTAGAGACAAGGTGCTAACCTTAAACAAGCAAGGAGAAAGAGATGGTAGTCTTGAAATGTAAAGAAAAGAAGACTTGATCCTTTGAACTAAGAACCAAACAAGAAAAAGTGGAGAAGATGTTGTAGGATGCTTGGAAGCTAAAAAAATCACTTGATCTTCAACCAAAGGCACTTGAATCACCAAAGTTTTATAGAAAATGAGTTGAAAATGGAATGATATGGTGGTAATGAGGTCTTGGATGAAATTTGAAGGGAGGAGGGAAGAGAAGGGAAGTTGGTGAAATGTGTAGGTGAATTATGAAGTGAGTCTTGCTTTATAATGTCATATACTTGTGAGACTAATTTGAGACTTGACAACTCTCACTTTTTGGTCAAATTTGAGGAAGAAAGAGAGTGTCCATAATTAGAATGGAAGACATGTTTCTTTAATCACTTGGAAAGTAGTTGCATCAAATGGAAACTCTTGGATTTACAAGTTAACCAAGAATCTCTTCATGAAAAGGAGAAAAGAAGAAAAGATGAGGTGATGGGTGGGGTGGACGGTTATGGGGGGTGGGAAATGAGTTTATTTTTTAATTTTATGTAGTATTGGGTATTTGGGTGGTATTTCTTGCATTATAGTAATTTATATATACTTTAATATTTTTACTTTTTAATTTTTAAATTACATTAAAGTTGCATAAGTACTTGTATAATATCATATCATTTAATATTTATGGTATGTTAATGATACCTCATGTATTTAGTAACTGCGTTAAAAGGATTCGTTCCGGGTAAAAACATCAATTTACGCGATTAGGTTTATTTATAAATTTGAGTTTTTCCAATGTATTTAATTTGAAAATCTAAAATACTTTGAAACAATGAAATCTAAAATACTTTGAAACACCTTAAAGTATTTATTAGTGCACATATATTAATTATCATCAACGTTCGTACGTGTGTCGGTTGTATCGCGTGTAAAAAATAGTAATTACGTCGAATAACCGATGCATGAAATGTTATGCATGAAATTTTGTAATGCATGAAATGACTTCAATAATTGGAATTCAGTTGAAATCAAGTATTATAGGTGTAACTATAACCAAGTCAAGGTCGGATATTGACCTGAAATTTCCGGTTGTCACATTATATATTTGCAATTATTTTGTTTTTCGATTTATTTTACTTAATAGTTATACTATATATAATTATATATATATTTTTTTATTTTTTACTTAATAATTATGTATTAAAAATAGTTTATTAAGCGTTTTATCATTTGCACTATATAGCATTTAATAAAGTTATAGCATAACTCGATATCTGTCTTTAAAATTAAAAACTAGTAGTAGTGAAAACATACTATTATAATCAAGTATGAGGTATGATTCAAGTGGGGAGGTAAGGAAGAAGTATTCCCCTATCCTATATGTTAAAGCTTAAGTTCTGGAGGATGATAGTTTGTTAAGTAACTGATCAACTTGCTTCTGCCATTAGCTTTAGTGTGATACACTTGTTTTAGTTACTTGCAACTTGCAAGCATCATCATGCATGTTGGTTCTGTTTCTGAGACAAAAATTAACAACTTCGGTATCATTTCAAGTTTCATACTTTCGGGCTTTGGAAATATCATTATGCAGGATAGCGATAACGCAAAAAGGCAAGGATTTGAAAGAAAAAAAGCATGTTTGGTTCTGTTTTTGCATGTAAGTAATGCTATATATTTAGAAGGTGGTGATATTTTTGAATGCAAGAAAGATGCAATGTTACTTGGGAGATGGACAAGTGAAATTCCTCCTTATACTAGCTTTTGATGCTATACACAAACACAAATGACACATGAATCTATATCATATGCATGCTAATTTTTTCAACATCTATGTCTTTGCAGGGTTTCTTTCATTCTTCAGGTCTCTACGCCTAGCATCTCAAAATTGCAGAATACATGCATTTGTATATGATTTGAACATATGAACATATGCCGGCTTCTGTGCTCCTGATTGATTACTTGAGCAGGTCCTCCCACTTGCAATATTGGCCGCCTGCTAGTGCACGATAGTATCTGTCCCTGCAGTAGACCGGCCTTCCATCAGCAGCCTCAGCAGCAGCAGCTGCTAAATCGTCATCAGTCCTCACATCCAGAGGTAACGTTAGGAGCTCTTCTTTGCTGTAATTAAGTTTAGTTTTCATAAGAGATGCTTCTTATATGTCTAAAATTTAAGATAAATGTTCTGGTTCAATGTACCTCATATTGGCGCTTGTCTTTGTAGCTGCAATGTTTTCTTGGTTTGAAAATGCTTTTTGGATGAAATCTTCTACTGGTGTGGCAAAAATGATCAATGAAACGGCTGTAACAAGCAACACACCTGTTCCAACTAATGTTTGTTTTAACAATTTAACGACCGGTTTGACCTGCATCCGTGACAGTATTTTCAATACTTGAATTAAACTTTAACAACTAATGTGTTTTAGAATTGTTGTACCTTGTATGACCCCAATAATCTATCACGGGCCAGAATCTGTGAACAAAGAAGAAAAATTCCAAGTTTTCGTAACAATTGTAAAAGGATATTGAAATCATAATATTTGGGGTTGACATGAAAAAAGAATGAATCACAGGTAGTCTAACCTCCGGAGGCTTTACCCACATTTGTCCGTCATACCAACCACTTTCTTCATAGGGTATCACTGCTGATAACAGTCGGTCACCCACGTAACTCCATCCCTATCATGAAATAAATATGATTTGAGAAAATCACAAAAATAATCATTTTACTGGGTGTGTTTTGGGCTGGATGCTTGGATATTCTTTTCTTTCTTCTAGTAAGAGTTATGTATCTACTTTTATTCGTGTGTAAGACTATTCCTCATGGAAGATCCCATATCACATATTGATTCGTGTGTGTATGGTTATTCAAGTATGTCTTATTCTTCATGTATAGAATGAAAACATTTAGGATTTAGACGAGTAAAAATAGATAAGTGAGCAATGATTCGCGTATCTCATGGCTATATGCATGAACTTGTTTTAACCTGTTATAAAGAAAAATGACCACTTCTGTGATTTTCTCATATAATTGTCTCTGGTTATTCGACCATGATCCTATTACTAGCACTTGAGGAATTTCAGATTTCATGATGAATGGGAACAATTATTGCCAATTCAGATGCACACATGTTCTTCATAAAACACATACCAGATAAATCCTCAAAACAACTAATGATACAAGAAAAAGTGTCCCTGTTCCTGCAGCTAGTAAAAACCGTAGAGGATCCTGCATAGAAATAAGATGACGTTATTTAAAATACTGGTTATGGTTCAGTTTAAGGCATTAACGCACATCCGCACCAAACTGAACCATGCTCGCCCCTAAGCATTGTCACACCGCCTAATTGAGAGGAATTATCTTTAACAATCTAGTAAATTATGGCATTAGTCTATTATCTATATCGACCATATGCTGTATGACATTTCCTTTACCTGCTAACTTATAATCTATAAGCATAACATGTGGTATTTTTACTACTGAAATCATCTTACACTTGACGGATTAAAACTAGCAGCTGATACTGGGATTCCAAGAACAGTGAATGTCACCAACCAGAGTCCTCCAAGCCGTACGAAAAAGGATGTCGGCTTCAGTTCCCCCCACGAGTATAACGGTCCTTCTTTCAGGGCTGAGTACTCATTCACCTAGTTCAAAAATCAAAACCAACCAACATCTCATAAGGTAACAAAATATGTTACATGACCAAAAAAGTAACCGTAAACCCTTGTTCATATGTACATCTAAAAACTTGTATGGCATAATATTTATCTAATAAAAAAAAAGAACATCAAATATATCAATTCAAAACACTTAAAATTTCATATTTACACATTTCATTAAGTACAGTTTATAATATAATATGATCAAATGTAATTAATATTCTACATACCGGTCTTTGCTCAAAAGGGACTTCAATTTCCAATCCAGGTTCCCAACTCTGGCCAGGTAAGTTGCTAAACCGACCGTCCATCTCGTCTTTAAGGGCCATGTTTGTCACGATCCTCTGAGATGACCTCCGGTTGTTCCATCTGCTACGGTTGTATGGAACCGACCGGCGGTGATCTTTCAACTTTTGACATGAACATGAAAGTAAAGAGCAATACACATTTAGCCTGATCATTTATTAATTTCCTGGAACTTGAACAAATTCCAGGAGATAAACCGGCCTGCAGCAGATTAATTGAGTCCTCTTGTTTTTAATACATTGATTTCTATAGTTTTGGCCTATGGGGACCATGTATTATTTTACGTGGTGGGAGAATTTCTGTTTGAAGATAAAATTATTATTTTTCTTATTTGTGAGGTCTGGTTGTCTCAGGACACGTGGGCATATAACAACTGTAAGTCATCAATTAGATTTCATATTTTTCTATGCTATATGACAAATAAAGTTTAGAAACTTTAGAAAATATTGTCATTATGAAGTCATGTTTTAATGAAGGTAGAAGTTGACTCGATAGTAATCAAGTTTTCTATCCTTATAGAAAGATAAAAAGTAATCAAGTCATTTAAAAGAAAAAAAATTTTAAAAAAAATTATTCGACTTTCATAGTTTCATTAGTTGTTCTAGTTGTTTTAATTTTTTTTATAAATATTAAAAGTTTTTAAACTTAGGTGATAAATGAAAAATATATGAATGTTGATTGCCATTTAGTATTTATTTTCTTTCACTTTGACTTATATTAATAAATTATAAAACTTGATTATTATTTAGTGAATTTTCCTTCCATTAAAAAAAGAGTTTGGTGATTTTTTCTTATTCACTATTACCTTGTACACTACGTTAATTTAAAAAATAATCGCTAAATTGTAAATAAGATTCATATATGTTTCAGGTCGTTAAATATAAAAAAAGAACATTGATAAAAAGTTTCGCTATATTAGAACACATCTTAAAAGTTAAAGGTTTTTTCATACAAATGACTTTAGGGAAATATTTAGGAAACTTAGTTATTGGATAATTTTCTATAAAAGAATATTTGTCTTCCGTATACTTTTTGTTAATGTTGAAAATAAAAGGTGTACTCTTTCCTATTTTCCTATTTTCATTTCTACACTTATATTTTAGTTTGTTATTAGTTTGTTGTCTTTATTGTTTGGTTGTTATTTCAGTTAGTTAGTGGTTATGGCTGATGGGCTCAAGATTTGTTTGCTGGGCTTGCTGTGATTGGGCTTGTAGCTGTGATGCTGGGCTGCCTCGGAGATGGGCTTGCACAGCGCTTCGGATATGTTCGAGAGGTTTCTGTGTATATAAAGAGAGTTCATCTCATTTGGTCAGAGATCATAACTCTAAAACTCTCTCTCACTCTCGAAGCGTCTCTGAGTCTCTGTGTATTCTTCTCTCGTCTGTTAGGGTTCATCAAGTGGATGACCCGTATGAATACTGTTGAGATTGTATTAGCTTCTTGATTCTAGTTTCAGTTGTATAAGAGATTAGAGTTGTTCTATTGAAAAGATCTATCACCATTGTTGATAGATTTGAGTTCTTGTGAATCTGAGTATCAGTTTATGACATGGTATCAGAGCTACGGCTCTGATTCTGTGTGCTTCCGCGAAATCGTTCTCTGAAAGATCGTTGCAAGCTCAAGATCTAAGGTTGGGGGAAAACCCTAAATCTGAATCAAAGCCATCTGTGTCGAGAAGAAAGGAATCTGAAGTCGCTGTATCATCGACTGCATACCATCTTGACTCTTCTTTGTAACCCTCGAAGGTTACGCGCATCTTAATCATCAGGTTCATCCGATATTGGGTGAACCCACTGTGAGATATTCTTCTCTCTCTCTGTTGTTATTTCTTGTTTGTGTCTAGTTTCTCTAGGCTGTCTATTGACCGGGTTAGGAGTACCGGTAGTTGTGTTGTTACGCCCTAGTGGGCTGTTGTGTGCATCACTTGCTTGATTTGTGTCCTGTGTGATCTGCATTACACACCAGAGACTAATCCTTGATCTGCCAATTGATTGGTGTGAAAACCTGGCGCTGGTCTCTGGTGTCTGCTTTGTGCGTGTGCTTGTGTGACTTGCATACCTTATCTGTTGGTTTCTTGCTATGGCTGAAAGTGAACATGAAAATGTAAACCCTGTAATACCTAATAACACCGAAACTCTAATAAGCAAGCTTGATGCTAGTAATCCCCTGTACTTACACCCCAGTGACACCAGTAACCTAACTATTATCACTATTAAACTTAAAGGGTCAGAAAACTACACTATATGGGCAAATGCCATGAAACTGGCCTTAGAAGTAAAAAACAAATACGGGTTCATTGATGGGTCATGTACTAAAGATAATAGTAATCCGACTTTGTCTAAACAATGGGATAGGTGTAACTCGGTTGTTATTAGTTGGGTCCTCAACTCCATCTCAGAAGAGCTATACATGGGGCAAGTTTATTCTAAACTTGCCTTGGAAATCTGGTCTGACTTAAAAGAAACCTATGATAAAGTTGATGGGTCTGTTGTATTTGGTCTCTATCAGAAAATTAATAGTACCACTCAAAATGGGTGCCCTGTTTCGGAGTACTATCATAAACTAAACATAATGTGGAAACAATTAGATCAAATGCTTCAGTTACCATCATGTACATGTAATGCAGCTAAATCATTTAATGACTTCAATCACTTAATAAAGCTCATGCAATTCCTTATGGGACTTGATAGTGTGTACCAACCAGTAAGAACTAATCTGTTACTTAGAGATCCATTACCCTTAATAAAAGAGGCCTTCTCTATAATATCTAGAGAGGAATCTCATAGGAGTTCCACCTCTACTGCTGGTAAATCCCAACCTGTGGCATTTACCTCAAAACCTCCTCAGTTTCTAGAAAAAGTAAATCAAACGTCTGAAAACAAAAAGAGGAACTATAGAGGCCCTAATCCTAATCTGAAATGTTCTCACTGTAATAAAATTGGTCACACTATGGAGAAATGTTTTGAAATTGTGGGCTATCCTCCTGGTTATAAACCAAGAGGAGGCCAGAGTCAACGAACCCCACAGTCCAATAACTCATCCACTAGTCAAGTTGATCAATCTTCTTTATCACCCGCATCTATAATTGCTAACTCTCTCACTCCTGATCAAGTGTCTAAGCTGTTAGGGTTGTTAAGTGAAAGAAGCAGTGAAGGCAACCTTGCCTCCAACTTTGCTGGTAATTCTTTAAGTACCCCTCATTCTGATTCCTGTCATGGTTACTGTCTAAGTGGGGGGGTCCCTGACTCTATACAGTCAGGTTGGATAATAGATTCTGGTGCAAGCCAACACATGGTTAAAAATGATAAAAACCTCATAAACTCTGTTGATGTATCTGAATTTAACATGAAAGTTAAACACCCTAATGGATCCGGTGCCTATGTTTCTAAAATCGGAGATGTAAAGATAAATGATCAAGTCATCCTGAAGGATGCACTTGTAATACCCGAATATCATGTAAATCTCATATCAGTTCATAAACTGGCCAGAGATAATAAGCTAAATGTTTACTTTGATGAATCCTCCTGTCATATACAGGATTCTCGCACAAAGAAAACCCTTGTGACTGGTAGCCAATATGATGGCCTCTACCTGTTTGATGATAAAGCTAACTGTGTAAAGGTGTGCTATAATACATCTGATATGTGTAGCTTATGGCATTTTCGCCTAGGACACCCTACTGAACAAGCTCTAGCCTCCCTAAATAATAAGTTGAAACTAAATAAATCAAGTTCAAACCCATGTGATATATGTCATAGAGCCAAACAGCATAGAGTTCCCTTTCCCTTGAGTAATCATCAATCAAAGGGTATAGGTGATCTTGTCCATCTTGATGTATGGGGTCCCTATAGGGTTGTCAGTAGGGAAGGGTACAAATACTTCCTTACATTAGTTGATGATTATTCAAGGGCTGTGTGGGTATTCCTCTTAAAACAAAAGGATGAAGTATTTACAAATGTTCAAACATTCCACTCACTAATAAAAAATCAGTTCGATGCATCTATCAAGACCTTTAGGTCTGATAATGGCACTGAGTTTGTAAATCATCAAATGCAAAACTTCTGTAACACACATGGTATTAATCATCAATCCTCATGTGCTTATACTCCTCAGCAAAATGGAATTGCTGAGAGAAAGCACCGTCACCTGCTCAATGTTGCTAGAGCTTTGATGTTTCAAGGGGGTGTTCCTCTTAAGTTTTGGTCTGAATGTATTCTTACTGCTGTATATCTTATTAACAGGACTCCCTCCTCTGTGTTGAAAGGTAAAACCCCTTATGAACTAGTCCATGGCCATACTCCCTCTATTGATCACCTTCGTGTTTTTGGGTGTCTGTGTTTTTCAACTGTACTTAATAATACAGATAAGTTTACAAGTAGTGCTGAAAAAGGTGTTTTTATGAGATACTCTAGTACTAAAAAGGGATATAAGGTTTGGAGCATTGATAGAAAACAAATGATTTTCTCTCGAGATGTAAAATTTTACGAGTCAGTGTTTCCATTTAAAAATAACCAGTCAGAAACCATTAATCAATCAAATAATTCACCAAATCACCTTAATTTCTTTGATATATATAATAAAACTGATTCCCACGAAGGTACAGATATCCCCGATGATGAAAGAGGGAGAAATGATAACACTGTCCCTGGGTCTCTGCAGCCAGACATGTGTAATGACAATTCTGAGGGTGAGGCTATAAGCAATATTCCCAGTCATTCAAGCACTGGTCTTGGCGGGGCAGAGGGGGTTGATGGTGAAAATGAACATATAAATACCTCTGAGGGGACAGATCATTCAAACGATGACTCTGCTGGCCTTAGACGCTCTACTAGACCATCTCGCCTCCCACAAAAATTGACTGATTTTATTGTAGAAGGGAAAGTTAAATATGGGTTAGAAAAAGTGGTTAATTACACGTATCTATCTCCAGAAACATTGTGTTTTACAACCAACCTAAATAAAACATATGAACCAAGGAATTTTAAGGAGGCATCAACTGATCCCAATTGGATTGATGCAATGAACCTTGAAATGGAGGCTTTGCATCGAAACAACACCTGGGAACTTGTTGATTTACCTCCTGGTCGTAAACCCATTGGCTGTAAATGGTTATTTAAAATAAAATATAAATCTAATGGAGAAATTGATCGTTATAAGGCCCGGCTAGTTGCTAAGGGGTATAACCAAAAGGAGGGGATAGACTTTGATGAGACTTTTTCACCTGTAGTTAAGATGGTTACTGTTAGATGTGTGATCAATCTTGCTGTTCAATCTGATTGGCCTTTATATCAATTAGATATTAACAATGCATTCTTGTATGGAAACTTGATTGAAGATGTTTATATGAGTTTACCTGAAGGGTATTTCTCTGCTTCTGAAACTAAAGTGTGCAAATTAAAAAAGTCTTTATATGGTCTTAAACAAGCTCCACGAATGTGGAATGAAAAACTTGTTGGAGTATTACTTAGTTTCGGATTTGTTCAAAGTAAATGTGATCATTCCATGTTTACCTTCTCGTCTAATACTGTTTTTGTGATTCTACTTGTGTATGTGGATGATATTATCATCACTGGTAACTGTTAATCTAGTATTTCCAAGGTTAAACATTTGCTTCAATCTAAGTTTTTGATTAAAGACTTAGGTCTACTTCAATACTTCTTAGGTATTGAAGTTATTAGAACTGCTACAGGGATTTCCCTGTCTCAGAGAAAATACTGTATTGAGTTACTAAATGAGTATGGTATGACTGGATGTAAACCAGTTTCTACTCCAATTGAGCAGAACTATGTGGTTGCATCTCAGTGTACCAGTAATAATAAGCCTCTTATAAATGTAACTGGTTATCAAAAATTAGTTGGAAAACTCATCTACTTGTCTCACACACGTCCAGATATATCATATACTGTGCATTTTCTTAGTAGGTTTATGCATAAGCCATCTGATGCTCATTTGCAAATTGCTTTGCGCTTGCTTAGATATCTTAAAACTCTCCTGGTAAAGGCCTTCGTTTTATCAAAGGAACCTCAGTTCAGTTAACAGCATATGCTGATTCTGATTGGGGTAAATGTATTGATACACGTAGGTCTGTCACAGGATTCTGTGTGTTTATGGGTTCTGCTCTAATATCTTGGAAAAGCAAGCAGCAATCTACTATATCTCGTTCTTCAGCTGAGGCTGAATATCGAGCTATGTGTGCTGCTGCTTGTGAGATATTGTGGGTAGCTAATTTGTTACGAGAATTACAGGTAGTTGTTCAGTTACCTGTTTCTTTAGCTTGTGATAACACAGCTGCAATATCTATTGCAGCAAATCCTGTGTTTCATGAGCGTACCAAACACTTTGAAATTGATTTGTTTTTCTTGCGTGAGAAAATTTCTTCTGGTATTATTTGTACCTTAGGGGTGAAGTCTTCAGATCAGTTGGCAGATGTGTTTACCAAAGGCCTGCTAGTCAAGCAACATGCTGACATGTGTGTGAAACTTGGCTTGTTTGATGAGTTCGGTGTTAGAACTGAGGGGGGGTGTTGAAAATAAAAGGTGTACTCTTTCCTATTTTCCTATTTTCAGTTCTACACTTATATTTTTAGTTTGTTATTAGTTTGTTGTCTTTATTGTTTGGTTGTTATTTCAGTTAGTTAGTGGTTATAGCTGATGGGCTCAAGATTTGTTTGCTGGGCTTGTTGTGATTGGGCTTGTAGCTGTGATGCTGGGCTGCCTCGGAGATGGGCTTGCACAGCGCTTCGGATATGTTCGAGAGGTTTCTGTGTATATAAAGAGAGTTCATCTCATTTGGTCAGAGATCATAACTCTAAAACTCTCTCTCACTCTCGAAGCGTCTCTGAGTCTCTGTGTATTCTTCTCTCGTCTGTTAGGGTTCATCAAGTGGATGACCCGTATGAATACTGTTGAGATTGTATTAGCTTCTTGATTCTAGTTTCAGTTGTATAAGAGATTAGAGTTGTTCTATTGAAAAGATCTATCACCATTGTTGATAGATTTGAGTTCTTGTGAATCTGAGTATCAGTTTATGACAGTTAAACTGTATTTACACACATCCTTTCTTTCTAAATTTTACTTCTAAATTCACGCCTTGTGAGAGTCGTGAGACTTGACCCCACACAACTATGCTATACCGAGAGACTATGGGCTTTTTCCATATATATAGAGGTACCACATATAAATCTATTAACTATGACTTATATTGGTTTATAAGGTTGATACTTTTTTACAAAGGCAGGGTTTGGTTGAGTTGATAATAAACATAGGGTTGTGTGCGTGGTTGGCTGAGACTGGTGCGGTGCTTGAGTGTGGAAATTGTGTTCCTGCGGGCTCCAGTCGTCGGCATTTCTCGTGCCACAACGTTGCTAAATGCTAAAGTTAAACTATATATGTACTTTTGTTGGTGTCCGGCCCACACACAATACGATAATTGGAAGGATTATTGTCAGTTTCTTTGACCATGAATGCAGTTTTTGTCCTTTCATTCCCTTTATTGGCTTCTTGAGATTTCATTTTTAAAATTCTAATTAAAAAAACAATCAATCCATCTTGATCAATCAAAACGAAATAGATCTTTGTTCTAATTTAGCTTAAATTGATCTCTTAACGAGTTTTTGTTTGATTATTTGTAGATATGGAAGACTGAGGTGGAGCGTGGTCTAGCTTTTTTTTAACAACAAACATGCTCTGCTGTTATTTCTAAATTACTCCATATTACATTATTTATAGGTTTGAATGAAGACCTTTTTTTAAGAGGCAAAGACTCTATCAAACGAGTTAGTCTCACATTGGTAGAAAAAGGTCTTGCTATCTGTTTGCCAACTAAACCAAAGGTTCCTGGTGTATGGGGCTTCGGGCATGATGTTTACATCCTTAGAGGCTGTTTGATTACACTGACTCAGTAAGATCTGACTAAGTCATAAGCTGACCCAGTTAGAAGTTCTGACTGAGTCTGCATCTGACTTGATTTGATTCAGTATCTGACTGAATGATAAAAAAATATAATTTAATTTATAAATATTTTTCTAATCAAAACCAAAAGATTAGAAAATTAAATTAATAACACATAGTTTTTTATCATCCAATAAACCATACTCCACAAAACAATCTTCAATAACAACAAATAAAAAACACTAATGCAATAAATAAAACAAAAATCACCGTCACTTTCCCACTTTTACGCACACCAACTCTCACTACCCTCAATTTGACACCCCCACTTTTCCACACACCAACTCTCACTACCCCCAATTCCACCACCACACCTCGCCGGAGCCACCATTGACCACCGTCAACTCCCCCATCTCCGCCGTACCCACCTCCCCAAAATGCCATCGGAACCTAAAGCATTAATCTTTCCACCAATCACCGACAACACCCACTGAAAATAAGCAATCTTTAACAAGAATCTCAACCTTTTTGCTCCGATGATGGCGGCAGAGACCACCACAACCACCGTCGCACCACCGCCGAAGTCAACGGATGAGGCGACGGTGAAGAAGGTGAACAAGAGATATGAAGGGTTGATGATGATATGAACGAAGGCGATTAAGGGTAACGAAGGCGAAGGGAGGGGTCAGCCGAGTCAGCATGTTTTAGTTTAGGGTCTGGGTCAGAATCCACGGATCCGGTCAGAACACAACACAACCACATCAAACACGCTGACCGAGTCAACCAGGCAGCCGGGTCAGCCGGGTCAGCCCAAATCAAACAGCCATTTACTCTGTATTTCTATAAGAGGTTATTTCCACAACTCGAACACGCGAGCTAAAGTTCACATGGTAGTTCCTTATCTTTGCTTCAAGGTGCGTCCCAACTAAACCAAAGGTTTGACAGAGCACCGAACCAAGGGTTCCACAAGTGCAAAATTGGTAAAGCTTTAAGCTACCATCAGTCTTTGTGATTGTCCTCGCCTCCGTTAGTGCCATCTTTATCCTCCAAAATCCAAAAACCACAACTTTTAACTATGTCATATTCTTGCAACGGAATTAGTAGCGGTGGAAGATGCAACCTTGTTCTTGTTATCTTCGTTACTGACCACTCGCCTCGAGGAAGGTCATCAGCCAAAATATCTCAGTTAATGAATCTAGCCTAGTTAACCTTGTTTATCATGAACAAAACGAACCAAAGTGATGATGGACACATGTAAACTTTATATGAAACTAGCTAATCTAAGTTGCAAACCAAAAGTTATAGAAATATGTAAAATGTAAAAATTGTGTTTATATACCACGAATCTATAATTGCATCTTGTTTAAACTCGAACGTTAACTATCTACTATAACAAACCTAACTAACTTTTAGACTCCTTAAATATCTTCTATATATATTTTTAAAACATTTTTCTTCAAGCGAAACGTTGTTAGTAAAATTAATGATAGGCCCTGGTTTTGTCTCCTTGACATGTGACATCAAATGAATTTATGATACACAACAGAAATTTAAGGAGGGAAATAAGTTTATGGCCAATGCTATTTGTTTTGTAATTTTTCATCAATGCTTGTTCCGTCATCCATGTCCAATTCCAATGAACAAAGTTTAGCCCTAGCTCTGTAGTCCACTCTACCTAGTCCTATGTCTTGGGCCGAGCTATTTATAACCATAGCAGGTTAGAGAAATGTCAGAACCAAGGTCGTTATACTAGTGTGTCGCAGTTTGTTAGAAGATTAGCTACTCAAATTAGTAGTTGATCTATTCAAATACAAATGAATTTCATAATTTTAAATTTTGATTAACTGAAAAAGTCGAATTACAAAGAGCGAAAATACAAATAATCATCATCTTTAGGAACTAATTGACGGATTAAAATCCTAACACTGATTGAGACTCACTTAACTTACAGTAACAATTTGTATATACAGTTCTCACATATTTTCTAATGCTTAGGGTGTCGTAGTTTGATGAAGGGCATAATATGGTATCACTTACGATGATTTTATTTACAAAGAGTGAAGTCACTCTTGTGTTACTAGAGAATACACAATTTTATAGAAAACTCACATCTATAGTTCTCACAATTTATTGTCAAAGGATTTAACAACCCATGAAAGATCAATCTCTTAGTTTTTCTTCTTTGACAAACACTACAAAGTCTGACATGTTTCATATTTTGTTTAACCATTCTAATTGAAAGGACCATTTACCCTTTGGAATGTTTCATGCACACCTGAATGCTCTCATAATGTATTATCGTGCCACATTATAATTCTTCGTTCTCAACTGCGGATCCTTGCACCCTACCGCTCTTTGGTTCTTCTTGAAAAGCCGTCCATCCCATAAATAAGCTATCACCAACCCTTGCGGTGGTAGTTGTATAATAGCTTGTATCCATGGATCCCTTTCTAAACTCCCTCAATGGTTTCCAAAATTAAGGGTTTAACAAAAGATATACAAAGTGGTAAGACCTAACATCCTTGTGCTCTTGACAGGGCGTGTGTAGCGTACCTCTTTTATACACTATCTCATAATGATACCTTATACGTTGTTCCAAAAGCAAAACCCTAAAATTTCCGATAAAACATTCCAACAAAAACATTAATGTCGGAATTGCGACAAGTTTGCTACAAAAGCAAAACCCTAAAATTTCCGACAAAATTTTACAACTTCTAATCGATTCTTGTGATCTGATAATAATGTGACTAAGCAAGCAAGAAATAAGTTATTTAATCAGCATTGGAAACCTTAGTAACCTTGAAGGTGTGAGGAAAACTTTCATTTTTTTCAACACAACTGTGAAGATGCAACACTATCCACTTGGTGCAAGAACTTATTCATGTTCTCAAACAAACATAGAGATGCAAGACAGCTCTTAGTGCCCTTCAATTCATAAACACTATCACCTACCTCGAATTGCATTGTCTGTTTTTTGAAATTTCACATAATATCATTCAGTGGCAATAACCATGGTGGAGTAGCAATTGCTGTTGATTCTAATTGTGACGACGACTTGTTATGATCCTTTGACATTTCTCCTATTGCCTGGTTTCTTGTAGTCAAATTGCTGCAATTGCTTTCTTCTAGAATCAACTTTGTAGAACTATGAATTGGATCAAACCACCACAATCCGAGATGATACGGTAGTTCTGGACTTCTGGTACCAATGTTGATAACAAATTTTGAGAAAAGAGAGCAGAGAGGAGGATAAGAGAGATTTGATCAAGTTCTGGGTTCCATTTTAAATTGCTCGATGAGCATTTAAGCATATGATTTAACGTTAAATCCGTTACATTGGTAGTTAAGTTTGTTGCAACCTATCATAGAACAGACTAAAGTAGATATATACCGATAATCATATAATTAGAAACAAAAGGAACATGAAAGGAACTTTTCTATTCAACAGAGCCCACCAATAACAATGCTAAATCTAATAACAAAAAAACAAGTAGATCTCTAGCACTTAATCCAAAATGCTAGCCATAACCAAACGTAACCATGTTTCATCATTTACAGAGAATGTTGTTATTTACTTACATGATGCGGTCGATGAAATAGACAAACTGATCACGGAGACAACAAATGCTGCAGTTCCCTGCTTAGATCCAGTAATGTCATTGATACTGATACGCCCAGGAGCCACATCAACCCAGGTACAACTTCATGTCATTGCTTGTCCTAAAAGTTTGTCCAAAAGCCCAAATATCAGTGACAAATGAGTAACTTTACAACCTTAATATCGACAAAATTAAGATATGAGAATTCAGAGTTTTCATTAGGGGTGACAATTCTGTCACGTTTGCTAGTTGAATAAATGAACCCGAACACAACCCGTATATAAATGGGTTGGCAAGTTGGCCCAAATATCAGTGACAAATGAGTAACTTTACAACCTTAATATCGACAAAATTAAGATATGAGAATTCAGAGTTTTCATTAGGGGTGACAATTCTGTCACGTTTGCTAGTTGAATAAATGAACCCGAACACAACCCGTATATAAATGGGTTGGCAAGTTGGCCTTATCGAAGTTATACATTTTTATTTTAATATTAAACGGGTTGATAGGTATACATGTTTAATTAAACAGAAACAGTTAACTCCCAAATGACCCGTATTTAACATGTTAAACAAATCAACCTAAACAAGACCTGTTTATTAAACTCGTTAGATATGACAATGCAAAACTTGATTATTTTTGTGTCGTGTTCATGCCTTGTCAAGATTGTCACCCCTAGTTTCCATAAGACCCTAGGGAGGCAAATTTGGTTAGTTGGAATTTAATGGAATCAGACTCCCAATTCTAATCTTATCAGCTTGGAGTAGCAGATTTTGTTAGAAGTGGAAGGGATGATATGTTTGGTTGAAGAACTTAAGAGAACTTAAATTGGAATGAATTTACTCAAATTTCATCAAGGAATCCAACATTCCTTCCTACAAGTGAAGAAATTCAACCAAACTATCGATGTTGTCGAAATTATAATACATATTTTCTTCTATCCTTCTTGCGTCTCTTGTTGGCCTACATCATAAGGTTATCCAACTCTTTCACTAAGATCCAAAATCAGACCCAGTATGACCCACAAATCCATAAAGATATCAGACAAAATACACTCATTGTCATGTGTCCAATTCTGTCTTTAAAGATTCCTCATTTATAGATAATATTAACTTTTAGTTGAATAAACTAGCTACTCAATAACATTAAAAGAATTCTTACAGGAGAATGGCTTCCCATCCAACCAGGAACATGTTGAGAAAGAAGAGCAATATATCGTTCCATTGCATCTTCACGCCCTAAATTTTCTGAACGTTTCCATGAGTTCCTGTCAAATGGGTTTCATACATTAAGAATCATAAAGAAAAAAATTAAAAAAAGAAAAAAAAACAATCTACAAATGAAAGAGATTATAGACTATTGTAATTATTGGCAGTTCTAAAAGATTGTATATTTGTATATATCATATCAACACTAATAGTGAAGCAATTTCATTGTACATGTTGATAACAACACCATGAATCTTTATTAGTCATGTGAGTATTCTGTTCCAAAGTTCATCAAAAACTCAACTAAAGTGGAAACCGTCTTATAAATTTGTCACATTCTTCATTTGGCATGTACATAATATAACAAAGCACCAAACGTTAGCAATCTAAGTGACAATCAGTCACGCCGGTTCATCTTATAACTAAAGGGTTCCTTAGATGATGTCTACATAATCACAAACCACATAGTCTGACCTCTTGGACATTGTTCTTTGTTGCTGTTGACATATGAAAAGTTCACCATTTATATTCTTTAAATGCTCACACATATAACAATAAAGAATGTAAATGTTAATACTTAATACAGATCAATGCTAAAAGAGTAGATATACCAATTAGCACGAGCAGAAACCTTGAGAGCCATCGGTTGTGGCTCAAAGCAAGGCCCTTCAATGGCAACCCTATGAAGCCCATATAACTCTATCTTCACTTCATTATCAATCAAATCTACACCACCAGACTTGATCTTAGAATCCACAAACGCCACAGCAGCACCAAAACTCATCTCCAACTCAGTCGTTTCAACCCCCTGCCAATCGTCATCGAAATGATCATCTTCCTCCTCAAGCTTCACTTCACCAGCATCAATGGCGGATGATACCTTCTGTACTTCAATACCCTTCACACAATCTTCATGTATCAATGATCCAACACACTCCACCACATCACCCACATCACTTTCTACCAAACCACCACCACCACCATCGTTAGATTCAGCTCTCTCAGGACTTTCATCGAACACATAACAGTCAACAACTCCACTGTCACTTTTAGCGTCTCCGATCACACACCCACTTCCCAGTTCACCACCAAAACACCCAAAATCAACCTCATCACTACCGTTTATAGGATCTTCAAACAATTCATCTTTTGCCTCTTTTTCAGAATCACAAACAACCCATTCTTTCTCGATCTTTTCTTCAACCCTTATCGATGCAGTGGAATTCCCACCATGAGAACTCGATGCAGTTGAAAAAAGCTTGGCGATTAGCAAAGAAACTATGAGAGAGAAAGAGATTGTGAATAATAACTCTTGAAAAAGCTCCATAACTGTGGCCAACGAAAGAGATGTTTGAAAGGCCAAAAGGGTTGGCCAAAAGGCAGATTAATGCCAAAAAGATGGAGGATTGAAAGTTTGAAACAGATTATTGGATAGAAACGAATTTTGACAAGGGGGAAAAGGGTATATACGATATTCCAACATAGTTTCAAGAGTAAATTGTCATTTTCGTCCCTGTGGTTTGGTGAAAATTTCCACTTTCATCCAATAGTTTATTTTTTCGCATCTGAGTCCCTGTGGTTTACAAATCTAGTCATATTCATCCAGTTCGTTAACTCCATCCAACATTCTCCGTTAAATGAAGGGTATATTGGTCATTTTACATATATGTTTTATTTTTTAATTTTTTAAACCCCATTTAATATATCCCCTTTAAACAAATTGCTATTTTAGTCCCTGTGGTTTGGACATGTTTGCCAATTCAGTCCAAAATCCCACCACCTTGGCATAAAACACCATATACCACCACCTGTGATGGAACCACCATGTAGACGTAGGGTACAAATAACCCACACAAGATCGAGTACCAGAACTCGAAAGCCCGGCCCATGCGGGCGGAATGGGTAAGCCAGCAGGACACGTTCCCCGCATTTAATTACATCAGAATCACCCCAATAATAACCGATAATTCAGTAACGGTCGGAGAACATAAAAGGTAATGGATTTGCCGGGGAATAATCCCTGTAAATCAGCACACGAGACGGGCACCACCACCTTAAATGGTGTTGTTTTCATTATGCGTAGGTGTGAAGCTTCAGAGAGCATCGGTGGATCGAAGTTCAACAAGACCGGAACCATCTAGAGTTGGACCTCGTATTTACACACCACACCACCACCACGCCACAAAACCACCACCACTCCATCAGAACCACCAAATCATCACCACCACCCTATCATAAAACCACCAATACCATACCAGACGGGCACCACCACCACACATTAGATCCCCACCACCACACATTAGATCTCCACCATCACATACTAGATCACCACCACCATGTGGACCCTAGAAACCAACCGTTAATCTTAAACTTATAACAAACCCCTTCGAAAACGTATATGGAACCCTTGAAAACGAGTATTGTAGAGGTATTAGTAGGGTTTGATATGCATTTTCGAAGTGGTATGTTACAAGTCCAATATTGATTGTCGATTTTTAGGGTTTACATGGTAGCGAAGATCCGATGTGCGTGGTGGTGGGCGCTCTGGTGTGGTGTTGGTGGCTTTGTGATGGGGTGGTGGCGGTGGTTCGGTGGTTCTTGTGACGGGTAGTGGTGTGGTGGTTATTTTTGGACTAAATTAGCAATACGCTCAAACCACAGGGACTAAAATAGCAATATATTTAAAGAGTATATATTAAATCAGGTTTAAAAAAAAAATAAAAACATATATGTAAAATGACCAATATACCCCTACATTTAACGGAAATTTTGGATGGAGTTAACGGACTGGATGAATATGACAAGATTTGTAAACCACAGGGACCCAGATGCGAAAAAAACAAACTATTGGATTAAAGTAGCAATTTTCACCAAACCACAGGGACGAAAATGGCAATTTATCATCATTTACCATTGTTCAGCTTACGTGTTGAGTGTTTTCCTCGACCGGCAAAATTTGTTGACTTTTAAATTGGCCCCTTAAGTATCCAAAAATCGTCTCATACGTAGGGCTGTTCATGAACCAAGTCGAACCGAGCGGACCTTTACTTGTGTTTGGCTCGTTTTCAAACTGAACCGAGCCGATCGACTCGTTTACAACCGAGCGGAAAATCGAACGGTCATTTTTCGAGCATTAAATTTTCGAGCGAGCGACGAACAATTTATACAACCCAACTATCTTGTGTGTATTATGATTTATACTGCAGCGAATAAGCTTTAATGAAATAAAAATCAGCCACATTTCATTACATAATATTTTCATGGATGACAATACTTTGTGGTTGACGATGAAGCTAAGGCTGTAGCCGATAAGGCGGAGAGCATATTGTAGATACGATGAAGGTGAGAGTGGAAGATGATCGAAAAAATATATCTTAACAACTTAGGATTTTCTTTTGATGTTTAATATAGAATTCTTTATTAGGTTGATTGATCAAGTATGTATAAATATAATTATATTTGTATATAATGGGTTAAATCTACTAGAGTGCTACGTATAAACTATATATACATATTAATTCGATCCGAACCGAACCGAGCGGACCTTTGCTAGTGCTTGGCTCGTTTACAAACTGATCCGAGCCGATCGGCTCGCTTACAACCGAGCAAAATTCGAACGAGCATTTTTCGAGCAAATTCCGAACGAACGTCGAGCGTCGAGCGGTTTGAACAACCCTACTCATATGAACCATTCTCATGATTAAATTGTGCGTCTTAAGGGGTCTTAAGGGATGTTTGTTTTTCAGAAAAGCTATTTCTGATATCTTTTGTATGCGTCGCGCAGATCAAGCGCAGATGTTGAGGTCTACAGAGTGTTTATTTTTGAAAGATTAAAAAGTCTGCATGATGTCTGCATGGTGCAGACTTGGGGGCTGTTTGATTTTAAAGACTCGATCAGAAGTGGCTGACTGAGTAAGAGCCTTCTCCAAATCTGACCGGGTAAGAGGAAAAATAGGCATGGGTCAGTGGCTTCAGACGGGTTAGACCCGATAGAGTGAGAATCAAACACCCTAACTGACCAAAATGTCTGATCGGGTCAGTGGGTCAGACATTTTGACCCAGTCAGAAGCAAATCAAACAGCCCCTTGACATAACCACTTCTAAAGTATTCTAAATTCACCGCCACTCATGTCCACCACCACCGTCCACCTCCACCATCACCATCCTCCACCACCACCGTCCACCTCCAACACCGTCCGCCACCACCACCACCCACCGTCCACCACCATCCACCATCCACCACCATCCACCATCCACCACCATCTACCATCTACCATCACCACCATCGTCCAGCGCCGTCGTATACCACCACAACTAATAGTTATACGAAGTATTGGATATGGTAAATCACATGAGTTGTCTATGTTGTATATTCATATTATACTTCTTTTTTGGAATTAGATTTAGTCCTCGTTACTTCTCAATCAAGAACACGTTTGGTCCTCAGAGTTATTAGTTGTTAATCTTTAATCAAAAGGCACATTGTTTCTTTAACAAACGGACATCGAGTCAATCTAGCTTGTTACTAATCCGCAAAGAGAGAACTAAAATCATAGCTTCTAGAAATAAGAATCAAGACCGTATCACATGAACCGATAAGTATGAATCCAAAGCTAAGTAGTGAATAGACAAAATGAGAAGTCTAGGGGTTGAAACGAGAGAACCAATAGAATATAAAGTGGAGCTAAAAGTAGCATTCACCAAGGTACATGTGATATTTATGAGTAGTTGCTGTTTAGGTGCCAAACCTTTAATAAGAAAGCCCAATATGGTAGTGTGTCTATTCCTTGTTTGGTTGAAGTTAGAAGAGTCATGTTAATCATTAAATAAACTAAAAAAACATGGTGGTTTCATATATTCAATTGCAATGGAAATATACGAAAGAAAATAATGTTTTAGTTTGATCTCAACATCTTATACGTTATAGTATCTATACGTATAGGACGAAAATGAACGATGACTTTTAGATAATAATAAAGAAAACTAGAATTTTTTTTAAGTTGTTTGTTGCAAGGATGAATTAATATCAAACTTTTATGTTAGTTATTGTCACATCCCGGCGGAAGCGTAAACGAATGCTGGTTGGGGTGTGACTAGCTTTTATCAGAGTACATTGCTTACAGTGAAATAAACACAATAATCATATATACATAAAACATAACATACGACATGCTTTATTTATAATAGTGGAATTACATCTTTTACGTAGGTTACAAAATTAGATGTAATTGTTTACAACTAGATCACAACATGTCTAGAATCTATGAAAATGAGCGTCGACATACACGCTTCCGTCAACTATGTTAACGGTCAGCGTGACGCAAACTCTCCCAATTATTTCGCCCCATCCGTTGTGAACTTCGAAGCTAAAGTCAAACGAATTACTCATTATTTCCTGAAAAAGTACACTTAAACCAGTCAACAAAAATGTTGGTGAGAACATAGGTTTATAACGGACAAATATTTTGTTGATGTATAAATTACAACCAAACCTGTTCACAACATAATCATTCTGTCACGAAATAATTCATAAAATCGGATAATATTACATCCCAACCCTCATTTGGTTAGTGCAGGAAAATAGCAGCAATCCTCATTCGGTCGGTGCAAATATTCTCCTAAGTAGAGCTACTAATATTATCGGACGGTTCCTCATCCGAATTAATAGTTGTATCGCAAATGACAGTAAGTAACATAAATATTTTAAAAATAATACATCAACCCAAACAGTATACTTTTTCCCTCAAAACTTTATTGAATACCAAACGGTTGAAAATGGAGCTATGAACTCACCTTTCTCAGTTCTCGAGATAACCTAGAAATAATATCAAATGTCAGATAATACTTTAAATATTTTTCTGGTTTTCATTGACGGTAAAAGGTTAATAGTTAATTTTATAGAAACACCTTCGGGTCTCTAAAAATTCTCATTTATTTAACTTCACAAATAGTTGTAATTATTCCAAAATTCTCAAAAATCATAGAAAATAGCTATGATATCCAAAAATTACCAAAATTTTATAGAATATAATTGGACAGTTTTTAGCTTCCCATAATTTTTACAACATCAAATTCTTAACAGATTATTTTATATAAATCCCACAATATTCCCAAAATTCATCAAAAATAGCTTCTGTAATCAATAAATTCTTAAAATTTTACAGATAATCTCCTATATAAAATAGAACATCATATAAATATATCAAGGTCTAACTCAAAGCATAACAATTTCTGGAATTTTACAATAATCTCAATATTTAGAAAAAAAATAGTTATATAACTCCAAAAATTATGAAATTTACAAAATCTGTTAATTTTGATTTATCATATCTTCATTAAGTTTTTCATGATTTATGATAGTAGTTAAGTATTTGTTTAGGTTTTCTACTACAGATTACTTAAAAATTCCTTTCTTAATTATAATAAGGAAATAAATTCTGAAATAATTCCAGAGACTTTTATACTTAAAAAGGGTCATTATGTGATTTTTCCAGAATTTTTCCGAATTTATTTATATTTTTGGGTATTTTCTCTATTTTCGTCACTTTTAAAATAATTGATATAAATTGCTCCATTTATTATAATTTACCAAAATCTCCAGAATAATATTTCAGTATATAAATGAAAGTTTTTCATGTTTATGCCCACAATTGCATTTTTAATATTTTACTAGATTTTTAATAATTTCAAGATTTACTCTTGGTAATCAAAATATTCTTTTATCACAAGTTTTTCTGAATTTTGATAACTTTTAATCTTGTGATGTAAGGAACTTAAGTTACTTCCAAAGTTGGTTTTGGTGTGTTAATACCAAAACTAACTTTTTATGTGTTTATAACACATATGTAACACTAGATCTTTAATACCCATAACAACCTTGTGGATGTGATCTTGATGGTATTGCTTTGTTGAAATCGAGAGTTTTGCTAAGTTAAAACCGAGAGGTGGTGATGTTGTTTTAAATGGGTCGGGTAAGGTGATGGATGGTGATGGTCTTGTTGGTTACGGTTGGTGGTGGTGTTTGGCTACGGGTGATGGTGTGAGATGGTTGTGATATGCGGGTTGTTGTTGGTATTCAAGGAAGATCCGAGAGTGATGGTTACGAAGGTGATACGGCTAGGAGATGTGTTTGCAAAGGGGGTGGTGCCGCTGCTTGTCCGCATTGGGGGGGTTCTTATAGTGCTTGGTGGAGTTAGGCAATCATAGCCTTAGGGTATAGTTTAGGTGAGTCAAGTAGGGGAGGTGGCGGTTCCATGGTGAGCTTAACCGAGAGGTTGCCACCTTGCTTCATGCAATAATTATGGGTGATGATAGGTCGCTGGTAGAGAGCTTAGGAAGTCTCCATTGCTATCATTGAGATTCCATTCACATTTGGGTTCAATGGACCGACGAGTTTTTGAGATGATGTGGTGGTTTAGGGTAATGGTTTGAGTGATGGTTTGGTGGTATTGACCGAGATCCATGCACAATAATGATACCTCATGTGATCTTAAACAAGGTTTTTTACTAGGTGTTTTTGGGTTGATAGTTTGGGTGGTGGTGCTTATTAACCGAAGGTTGAGGTTTGATGGTGTTTAAACGAGAGTTTCAAAAGGGTTTTGGTGGTTTGAGTTAAATGAAATTTTAGTGCTTTGATTTAGTGTTTGGAAAGTTTTGATTTGGTTGAGTTTGTTTTGGTATCAAGTTGTATTGTTTGGTTGGATTTTAATGTTGTTGATATTTATCTTATAACATCACACATGAGTTAATATAGATAATAATAAGTAACTATCACAAGAGAATAGATATGAAACCATGTATTTATAAACATTCATGTATATATTCATGCATGCACACGTAAATCTCATGCATATATATACATGCATACGTAAATTTGTACATAAATAGGCATGCATGCAAACATGCATACGTAAAAATATATATATGCACACTAGACATGCAATTATAACAAAAGATTTATCGTAATGTTATATAAAATTTTAAGGTTGTCGCAGTTATGGTATATTGGTATTATCTAATTCTATATTTTTATGAGATATTTCTCAACAGAAATGCAAACTAACTTGAGATAAGAGCATAAATAATAAAGCATGATAGGACTCCGTGAGGATGATATGACCCCTATCAAATAGGACAACACCCCCTCTTATGTGATAGGGGCGCAATGGAGGCGTTATAGGAGGCAATGTGAGTAGCTTATGGTGGCTTTACAATTTTTTTTAAAAAAAAGAAAAAACTTTTTCTCTCTTACCACATTAACTCTAATCATACAATCTCTTTCATTATCGCACACTCACTATCACCATTTTTCATCACAATCACACACTGAATATGTGGTCATCTAGATGGAAATACTTTTCACTACAACATTGATGATCTTATCGTTGAAATCATGCAAAATCTAATTAATCTAGCTAGATAAGGTAAGTCGGATATTGTATCCACAAGGAGTATGTGATTTAAGTGCACGTTTCATATGATTTTGAAGAGTAAAACATAAACTTAAAGATTTAATTAATTGAATTAACTAATAATAACCTAAAGTGCAATTAACTAAGAAATCAAACAGCCCAAGAAAATAAGAGATAAGAAACAAGTGATCACATTCAGTTTAGAATTGAAAGTACAATGTATAAACTAGTTTATTTACCAAGTTAGAAAATGCTACATAGACATAATATATTTCAAAACTAAGTGTATTGGTTGAAAGACGACAGCAAGACTAACAAAAACGGTTATATTAATTTCATGATTACTGAAAAACAACTCATCTCCAAGATCTATTGACTTCACAATTTAAAAAACTGAAAAGAACATACATAATATATTGTAAAAAGTAGAGTGTATGACCTCATGATTTTAAATACCATAAGAATACAAAGTAGAATGTAATCTCAACGACCATCGACTTTTATAATAATGATTAACCCAAGTTAAATGAATCCAATGTTTGATCTTCTGATTCGTGACTGAAAACGAACACCTTCTAGGATGTCCTATCAATGTAGACCAGTTTGTACAACATGAGATCCAGAAAACATATTCAACAAAGACTTTCTTTTTATAAACAAAAGCTAAACACAGACCCTAATACCGGAAAACATCAAAATGATTCACTAATAAAAATAATAGAAACATATTCAAGTTTTTACACACGGTTATAAATTAAATGAATTCGTTGTGTATATATTTTATTAGAAAACTTCTATATCTCCATCAACTATTATGTTTTAACGAACAATCATTACAAATCGTTAGAATGAAACCGAGTACCCTGATTAGAACACTTTTTAATTTTGAGTGTTTAATTAAAATATTTTTAAAACTTGATTACTATTTAGTAATTTAACCTCTTTTTATAATTGAAATTTTGAATTGTGTATGCCATGGGCTGGATCATATTTCTCTTTCAATTCCTATAGCCCTTGGGCTATTTGCCTATTCCAATCGTTGGCCCACTCACATTCCATCCAAGTTGTCATTGCAACAAGCAAAATATGAATTAGTTATCAACTTCTCCGTAAATTATTAATTTAATTTTAAATCAAAGTATTAGTATCTTATATCACATGCCAACATTCCGAACTAAAACTAGATGAATATATCAGGTAGGGTTATTGTTTAATCTAAAAATACTAAGAAAGATTATAGGCTTTACATGTTTTATTTTATTGTTTTTAAAGAAATGGTATTTTGATCATTACGTCTGGTGCGCTAGACAAAAATGTTAGATTATTGTGTCAAATACCTCTGTATCAAATCTTTCATCTACATTTATTCGAATTTTGATTTGAATTGAATTTAGATAGGTTCGGGTTAGATGACAATATCTCAATTCGGACATAATCTGGTTTCGATAGGTCATAGAATATTCAATCCGAATATATCAACCCAAATAAATTGAATAAACAATCCTATCCCACACATCGTCATTTTTGTTTGGCTGCTGATGGTATCATTTTATCTTATTATTAATGTTTATAATAACTTCGCACATGAATAGTGTTCTTAAATACCGACTATACAGTTGCTACGTGTTTATTTTCATCTACGTTTTTGTATAAATATTGCTTAAAATCTAACCGGATCAATATAAAAATTTTTAAATTTCAAATATATTAGTACGAGATGCTTATATTAATCACGACTCGCTATTATTATTATTATTCAAATCTAAACTAGTCACTATAATGTATTTGTTGTTTTCTGTTTACGTTTGTGCAACTATAATGTATTTCTAAATTCGCTAAGCACGAGCGTATCATAATGAAGAGGGACTGTTTTATGCCCATGACACAATAAAAAACCGTTAATTTTTTTTATTTTTTTTAATTTTTCGTTTATTTTTTTCTTAGTGAGGACGACTAGGGAACAAAAGTTCCGAATTACTTTTTTGAAATTCGATTTAGATTGTGAGATATAATTTTTTGTGTCTTTTTTGACTCATTGTCTCTTCTCACACTTTGTAGCAAAAATACACTTTTTATTTGAAATTTTTTCTTTTTATATAGTCGCGCGAGTCATCCTTGATTACCAATTTAGTTTTATAAGATCTTTCCAAGTAATCGTGCTTTCGATCCTCCACCATCCACTTCTTAATCTTCCAGACCTTCCATCTTTGTTTCTTGCATACGTACGGTCTCCATCAAGCTCCATAAACTTTCCTTTGTTAATTAAAAGAGATATCATGTAATTAGTCATGTTCATCCTGATATCTCATTTGAACTCCACACTAAACTATCTATAAACTTAAAGATATACGCATGCGTAGAGTTTACCTATACTAAATGAGTAAACGAACGAGTCCTGAATGAAAAACACCCAAATTGAATCAAAAACTCATAGGATTGTGCATGTGTAGCGTATTTGGG